>JAVBJF010000618.1:0-22500 GCA_033439095.1 Pseudococcus viburni | reverse complement strand
AAAAAAAAAAAAAAAAAAAAAAAAAAAAAAAAAAAAAAAAAAAAAAAAAAAAAAAAAAAAAAAAAAAAAAAAAAAAAAAAAAAAAAAAAAAAAAAAAAAAAAAAAAAAAAAAAAAAAAAAAAAAAAAAAAAAAAAAAAAAAAAAAAAAAAAAAAAAAAAAAAAAAAAAAAAAAAAAAAAAAAAAAAAAAAAAAAAAAAAAAAAAAAAAAAAAAAAAAAAAAAAAAAAAAAAAAAAAAAAAAAAAAAAAAAAAAAAAAAAAAAAAAAAAAAAAAAAAAAAAAAAAAAAAAAAAAAAAAAAAAAAAAAAAAAAAAAAAAAAAAAAAAAAAAAAAAAAAAAAAAAAAAAAAAAAAAAAAAAAAAAAAAAAAAAAAAAAAAAAAAAAAAAAAAAAAAAAAAAAAAAAAAAAAAAAAAAAAAAAAAAAAAAAAAAAAAAAAAAAAAAAAAAAAAAAAAAAAAAAAAAAAAAAAAAAAAAAAAAAAAAAAAAAAAAAAAAAAAAAAAAAAAAAAAAAAAAAAAAAAAAAAAAAAAAAAAAAAAAAAAAAAAAAAAAAAAAAAAAAAAAAAAAAAAAAAAAAAAAAAAAAAAAAAAAAAAAAAAAAAAAAAAAAAAAAAAAAAAAAAAAAAAAAAAAAAAAAAAAAAAAAAAAAAAAAAAAAAAAAAAAAAAAAAAAAAAAAAAAAAAAAAAAAAAAAAAAAAAAAAAAAAAAAAAAAAAAAAAAAAAAAAAAAAAAAAAAAAAAAAAAAAAAAAAAAAAAAAAAAAAAAAAAAAAAAAAAAAAAAAAAAAAAAAAAAAAAAAAAAAAAAAAAAAAAAAAAAAAAACATAAAAAAAAAAAAAAAAAAAAAAAAAAAAAAAAAAAAAAAAAAAAAAAAAAAAAAAAAAAAAAAAAAAAAAAAAAAAAAAAAAAAAAAAAAAAAAAAAAAAAAAAAAAAAAAAAAAAAAAAAAAAAAAAAAAAAAAAAAAAAAAAAAAAAAAAAAAAAAAAAAAAAAAAAAAAAAAAAAAAAAAAAAAAAAAAAAAAAAAAAAAAAAAAAAAAAAAAAAAAAAAAAAAAAAAAAAAAAAAAAAAAAAAAAAAAAAAAAAAAAAAAAAAAAAAAAAAAAAAAAAAAAAAAAAAAAAAAAAAAAAAAAAAAAAAAAAAAAAAAAAAAAAAAAAAAAAAAAAAAAAAAAAAAAAAAAAAAAAAAAAAAAAAAAAAAAAAAAAAAAAAAAAAAAAAAAAAAAAAAAAAAAAAAAAAAAAAAAAAAAAAAAAAAAAAAAAAAAAAAAAAAAAAAAAAAAAAAAAAAAAAAAAAAAAAAATTAACATTATTGTAGAAGTTATACATTCATATACCAACTACTCAGCTTGACACAATATTTAGGTAACAAGTACATGCCATCTTCTAATAATATCCATGCTAGATGTACTGAATCTTCTCTTGTAGGTAATGCTGTAAAAAACTCTTGATAACTTGATAATGACACTTAACGAGTAGTGCACGCGTAAAGAAGAAATTCATAGCAGTGTTGCCTAAGACTACGGTGGTGTGCAAGGTCCTCCCACCATCACATTGCCCCTTGAAGGATATAGTGAGCATCCAAGGTAACAAAGGACTTTGACCAAAAAGTCAAGAATCCACATGTGATGGTGAACCTACCCCTATGTCCCATAAATTCTGAGTGGCTAGAGTCAACACTGTTGGTGATGTAGCAGGTGGAAATAGTGGTCCAAGATCTTGTAAATTAGGCACAAAATTTAAGGTCCTGATCACTTGGTGCAATTTTTTCTTTCTATTTGCATTTTTATCCAGTCCCATAATAGTATTTGTAGGCGTTAGGTGCTATATGTGCAAGATCCGAGGCAATTTCTCACACATGCATACAACTTGTGTTAGATTTCCAACTGTTTTCTTTCACCTCTACATAACACCCCAATTTATTTAATTTTACTTACACGTAAGTTTGTATTTTTTCCTACCATGTGGTATCAAAAAACTATAAAATGAGCAGCAGTGCAATGGTAAAATTCATTCTGTCTTATAAACTGCTTATGGGTTAAGAGCGTGCGATCAGCGGTGCGATTAACTCTGCTCTCATCTACCTAGATATCCTTGTGGTTGGCCTAACACTGTGGAGGTTAAGTTGTCTTACTTCAATCCTTGAGGGTTTAGTATCTGCGAGGGTTTCAAAATTTGGATTAAGGTTAGAAATTTACAGACACAGTTTACCGTCCACTTAATATTGAACGGATTAATCCGGACACAGTTGTAGGTCACCAAAGCACCAACTAATTTGGATAGGGTCCCACCCAGCTGGAAGATTTCAAAAGGGAACAGATTAGCTACTTTATTTGTGCAACACGGATTGATATATCCAAATTCTATCTACAACCTCCTCAACACAGAACGAGCAGAACCAAAGTAATTCATAATGTAAGTCCATCTCGCATAGAGCTAATACATCCCCTTCATTTGTTTGTAGGCATACCAAACCTACATATTAATATCAAGTTAGACTGATGATGAATTCTATTTTTTTATCTGGTATTATTACTGGAGGGGTTTTCCACAAATGTCTTAAATCCATAGTACATACTATTTAGCTCTTTAGTATAAATTACAATTTTTTAGGTATCAATTTTATACAGGGTGGCTCAGTTAAGGTGTGAAATATTAAAACCACGTATTCTACTTATCATTTGGAGCAAAAAATGTTATATACATGATGGGTCATAAACGCTTCATTACTGAGTTATTCGCCTTTAAAGGGGGCCCAGATTTCACCCAAAATTGGCAATTTTTGCTTTAGCAGTGAAAATTTTCGGGGGGTAGGTGGTGGAAAAAGTGAAAGGAGGTCCATAGAAATGTATACCATTTTTTTTTTTTTTTTTTTGGTTCATAAGTAAGTGTTTTAAAGTAAAAAATGTGTTTCTGTACCAGAAAAATGGTCGAACAAGAACAAAAAATCATTTTTTTGAAATTTTATTCACTTTTAGGGGTAGTACTACTTATTTAACACCTATTAACCCAAGTTTCTGTTTTTTTTTATTTATTGGATGCTGAGTAATCAATTTATCAAATTTCGACCATCCCACAAAATTACAATAAAAATCGAATTTAATGATTTCTCATGATTCCTCATTATTATAAAAAAAATTTCGCCTAAAAATTTGTTCTAAAAAATCAAAAAAATGGAGGGTATCTCAGCATAATTTATTTTGTGGCAACGCTGTAATTAACTTCCGCGTAAGTAACCCCGACGCTCGTCTCGTTAAACGCAACATTTTACAGGCGTCGCGATGCGCAACATTGCCGAATTTCCAGTTCTTTACTCGGGAATATCTCAGAAAGAAAGCGTTTTGGGCCCATGTTGAATATGACATTTTTTGTTCATATTGATAAGTAGAATATGAGGTTTCAATATTTCACACCTTAACTGAGCCACCCTGTATTTGTGGCCATAACAGTGCTTTACCCCATGGTACCATTGGCCATTGTAACAGGATAGTGTTTATCATTTCTGGGCAAGGTGGTATCCTGCCTCACAGCACCATTATCACCTATGTTGTTTAACCTTTAGAGGCTTGGCAAGTTGCCCCACAGCACCATTACAAATCTTATTGGAGTATGTATCTCATTGCTTCCCCTAGTGGCTCTCTTCCTCGTGGCTCTATCAAGGCATGTATCCAAATATTTTTGCCTACACTTGGGAGTGGCATTATTTTGTCCAATTGAATCATATTGTTCATAATTTCCAAATGCAATAACATCCTACCTCACAACCCCACTAATATTTATAATTGGATGGCATTGTTCTTTCCCATAGTACCACAATGTTCATAATTTTCCACTGTGATAAGATCCTCCCCCCTCCCACGACAGTACTCTTTAATTGGATATTCTTGATTACAATGGAGCACGAACTTGTTCTACCCCATAGCACGACTATAGTTGGTACAACGAAAGAATGTAGTTTTCCCCTACATTCTCCCACCACAAAATTTAAGAACGTCGAGTTGTCATTGGACAAAATTTGAAATTAACGCGCGTCGTTGGTTTCCGCGTTGCGAGTCGAGTAGGGGAAATGTAAATTCTTTCGTTGTACGTACTATAATACTCACGTTTTAATATAGATGACTATTTATGAGTGTAGTATTATTCTGCCCCATGGCACCATTGATACTCATAATTGGACATTGTTGACTACACAGGGATGTGGTGGCCATAACGGGCATAATTTCCACCCATTTAGTTAAATTCACTGTAATATCTATAGCTTTCACCCAGAGATGTGAGGTATTTTATTCACGTATAATACAGTTATATTATACGTGTAGGTATAATACCATATAATAAAAAAATAAAATACAGTAGGTATAAAACAGTATTTCTAGTATTTTTGGTATTTTACTAAATTTTGATGAAAATTACACAAAAATCTACATTTGCTCAAAAAAATGTTGGAATTTTTGACAATTTCGCCATTCTAGTCAGAAAAATTATCATTAAAATACTGTATTATACGTATAATACCACCTTATTATACCAAAAAAATAAAATACCGTATTTTTACATATCTGCTTTTACCATAATTTTCTCAAAAAATTTTTTTTTTTCTAGTGCTCAACAAATATCCGGATATCCAAATACCAAATATTATACTTGGATAAATATCCAAATATCCGGATAATATCCGGCTCGAAAACGGTTGAACTTTTTCGAGAGTTCCCGAATTCTTTTACGAACCCTCACAAAATTTAAAGGTCGATTATCTAAATTGAAAAATCGATTATCGAAATCGAAAAAGTAGAATCGATTATCGAAATTGAAGAATCGATTATCGAAATCGAAAATTCAATTTTTCCCGTTGAAACTCTTCATTTCGATTATCCGGATATTTGCCAAATATCCATCCGGATATTTGTTGAACACTACTTTTTTCATGGGGTTCCAAAAAATTCCGCAATTTCAATTTTTTTTTGCTCAAATCTGTGTATGTATTGTCTCAACCACGCCAGTGTCACTGAAATAATAGGTTATACAATTTTTTCATTGGATTTTGTCCCCCCCCCCAATCAAAGGACCATACTGATTGAGATCGATAACCTATTTTGTTTTTTTGTTTTAGGTGAGTGCCTGTTGAATTCCTTTGAAATAATGAAATCATGTACAAAATAAGTGAGTTACCTATTAGAATGTTTCATTAATCATTATGATTTATACACCAATGTAACATTTTAATCAGTTAATTATTCATGTCGTGCCATAATTGAAATTGATGCAGAATTTCCTATATTCTCAAATTTAGGCCCTCTACCCACCATGACTTTCCAAAAAGAAAATTCTCAATTTTTTGACTTGGATTTATACCCAGTTGGGGGAAATTCCGCGTTAAATTCCGCGAAAAAATTCGCCCGCGGTAATTTGGTACTTTCCGCGGTCTGAAAATGCGCGTTAAATATCGCGGTGCGTAGTTTAACACGTTTTTTGCACGAAAAATGCGTGATAAATATCGCGGCGCTTAATTTTTCGCGTTTTTGTGGTAAAAAAAAAAAACGCGCTAAACTACGCACCGCGATATTTAACGCACATTTTCAGACCGCGGAAAGTACCAAATTACCGCGGCGAATTTATGCGCGGAATTTAACGCGGAATTCCCCAACTCAAGTGGCCAAGTCGCTATCCTGTACGGCAAGTGTAATTTCCGACACCAGATTTTTGTGAGCGGTCACCCATCCAAGTACCGACCCGACTCGGCGTTGCTTAACTTCGGGAAAGAATCGAAAACCTGTGCCTTCCATGTGGTACAACCTTTGACAAACATGATAGGCATTTTTTCAACATTGTAACTTTGTGACTGTTTGGTCCAAATTTAAATTTATTTAAGTTCCGCCTTTTTCCAACCCTTGAATTTTTTTAGTTTCTTCAATTCTAATTTTTTTTGAAAACCAAATATATCCTATTTTAAAATTTAAAAAATTATAAAAAGTTGAACAAATTTTCAAATAGAAAATATCATATACCTACTTAGTTACAAGAAATTTAAAGAAATATTTTAAAATAATTCAAAATAATTTTGGAGTTTGTTAAAATTCTTAAAAATTGTCTGAAAAAGTTCTTGAAAAATATAAAGTTGAAATTTTTTCAAATGTTTACTAAAATTAGTTCCTACAGCATTATTTTTTCAATTTTGATTATTTCATCATTTTTTTCAACTTTGATTTATTATAGTTTTTCTGCTTATATTTCGGAAATTTCTTTTAACTTGGACATTTTTTTCTTCAAATTTTTTTCAATACTGAATTGAAAAAAATCCAACTTGATGTTTTTAAAATTTCTGCCCACTCAATAATTGATAGAAATTTTAAAAAATCAAAATTTTGACAAAATTTCAGAGAAAATAAGTTTTAAAAAATTGTTACAGTTGGAAAATTTTCAGCAAATTGGATACAATTTTTTTTAAATTTGTGATTGAAAAAATATAAACTTAGAAAAAATTTAGACTCGAAGGAGCTAGTAAAATAATAAAATTTTGGCGTAGGGTATTTTGAAATAATTACCTACTCTTTCTTATCAGCGATTTTTCAGTTTCACTCATTATTCAAAGAATTTTACTATTTTTTCAGTGAATTTCATACCTAAATATCACTGAGTTTTCAGTAAAATTTCACCGATTTCCAGCAATTTTCTTTCACTGACTTGCTTGCAGTGAAAAAAATTTCACTGATTTATTACTGTGCTGCAATCCTGACTGTTATTTCAGTGTTTTTTGAAAAATTTCACTGATTCAAAAATGAGAGAATATACTATTCAGTATCTACTTTGAATGCGCATCATTCATTACCCTCTATATGAAACAGCCGGGAAGCACGGACCGGCAACGCAGCAGTAGTAGTCCTATTTTAGCGTTGCGTTATATGGCGCGCGCGATATTTTTCCTTATATCTCAAAATTTTGAGTGAGCACATGGGTGTTTGAGGCATGAAAAATTATCTACTTTTCACGGGCTACAACGTGGTTGTTGTTCCAAAGCTCTATCCTCAACCGATCAAAAGTTATAAAAGTTTGAAGCTTAAAAAATTTCATGTTCGACTTTTCAAATTGAAATTACTCAAAATTTTGAGTGAGCACATAGGTGTTTGAGACATGAAAAATGATCTACTCTTCACTGGCTACAACCACGTTTTTTTTCCAAAGCTCTAGCTCAAACCGATCAAAAGTTGTAAAAGCTCAAAGTTCGAGCTTTCGCAACTTTTGATCGGTTTGAGCTAGAGCTTTGGAAAAAAAACGTGGTTGTAGCCAGTGAAGAGTAGATCATTTTTCATGTCTCAAACACCTATGTGCTCACTCAAAATTTTGAGTAATTTCAATTTGAAAAGTCGAACATGAAATTTTTTAAGCTTCAAACTTTTATAACTTTTGATCGGTTGAGGATAGAGCTTTGGAACAACAACCACGTTGTAGCCCGTGAAAAGTAGATAATTTTTCATGTCTCAAACACCTATGTGCTCACTCAAAATTTTGAGATATAAGGAAAAATATCGCGCGCGTCATATAACACAACGCTAAAATAGGACCACTAGTCTCGATTTTTGCGATGTTGCCGGTTCATGCTTCCCGGCTGTATCATATAGAGGGTAATGGCATCATTACATTGCGCATAGGAGGGATATCTAAAACATATTTGGTGTGTAGCCATCCCCACTACCGCGAAATAATGAGCGAATATTTTCGCGACAGCGGAATTTATCGCGAAGTTGGGACGAATATTTACGCGGTCGCGATGTTTACCGCGGAATTTTGGGCGATTTTAATGGCGATCACATTTTTAACACAAATTCAATAATACAGCGCGTATTCTTTCGCGAGAAAAATCGCGTTAACAGCGGTTTTTGTGGTACAATCGCGGATTTTATCGCGTATATCGCGGAATTTCCCCCAACTGGGTAGGTATTGTTCCAAATTCCTTTTGGAATAATACAATATGTTTAATTAACGTTTGAGCCAAACTTATTTCATTCATAATTTCATAATCTACAGCAGTGGCGTCAGAAGGTGGGGTTGGGTGGGTGCACTGCACCCCCCCAAATTCCTGGTGGGGTGCAAAGTATCATTTGCATCCCCCCCCCATTGCATCAGATTGGGATTTTCGAAGCATTAAAACATGAAAATATGCCTTTTTTGGGCATTAAACGCTCAATTTTTTCAATGCTTCGCCCTCGCTTCGGTCTGGCATGAACAAAATCACAATTATATACAGGGTGGGGCATTAACAACGCAACCGAAAGTTTAAATTGCCACCAACGCAACCCAAATGAACCAAAACAATTGATTCCACCAAAAATGGTAACTTTGGTCTTTCCAAAAATGTATAAAACCATTGCCATGGAAATTTGAAGAGAATTTTTGTCATGAGAGCACAAAGAGTAGGAGAAGAACGTGTTTTACATTTGAACATAAACATATCAAGTCTATCAAAAAAGCAAAGAAATTCAATTTCAAACACTTATTCTGACTTCGTCACACTTTTTTTTTTGATGGGGCTGCCTAAAAAATAAAGTTTTTTCAACTGCTCCATAAAATTTAGATGAATTACGAGCAAGAATTCCGAAAAAAAAATAACAATATTAGTGTACTAACTTCAAGATAAGTTTTTCGTATTTTGTGAAATGATTATTGTATTGATGCTCATAGATGCCATTTTCAACACTTATTGTGACTTTTTTTTTACTTTCTAACCTATATTCTAACATTTTTTGAAAAAAAATACCAATTTTCATTCATGGTTTGAATTTTGTCAGAACACGGTTGCGTTGTTAATGCCTCACCCTGTATATTATTTGAGTCAACAGTGCGAGAAAGGTTCCTTTTTGCCCCCTCCCCCGAAAATCCTTCTGTTATTCCTAGTTTTTGTACTCACTTTGCACCCTCCCAAAAAAAAAGCTTCCGACGCCACTGATCTACAGAATGAGTTACACTTATTCATTTTTTTAATAAGATTGAAAATTGAAAATGATACGAAGAATTGAAGTTAATTTCACACAAAACAACAAACTTGATATGTATTTTACAATTTAATTAACAAAGTTAACAAAAAAAACACACATTACCTAATCCAGAGAAAAATTTTTCCTTAAAAATTCTATGTAGAACTAGTACAATTTAGATTTCTTTATGGGTGATCACTATGTGTATTATGTAATCAAGTTCACATATGTGGAAACTCATTTTTGTAAGCAGAAATGTTCCTGATTGATTGAGAAATAGTCGCATGCCCTCTACCCCTCAATTTTTTTTGGATTATGATACTTAGCATAAATTTTTCAACGCTTAACTTACATTAGATTTTTCCCAAGCTTCATTTGTACGATTTTCATAAATTTCAAGTGGTTCATTTAGTGGCTCAAAAAGTAAAGCTGAAAATTTTTCGGTCATGAACAAAAATTAGAATGATTTTTTGGAAATTTTCTTTAGCAGTGCTGCCAACTAAAAATTTCCAAGAATTGGGTGAATCAAAATACTTACAATCAATTTGCAGCACTGCGATGAAATTTTTTTGAAAAATTTCATCAATAATTATTTCAAGTAATCAAAAAATTGTTTACTCGATTTTGAGGTGTTCCGAGTAAACGATTTGAATTTGGCAAAAATCAATTATTTTAAAATTTTCCAACACCTTTTTTGGAGGGCCTGATAGCTATCCAATTTGAAGGTCAATGGTTTAGGAAAGAGTAGAAATTTAGATCGCACCTATTTGCGGTTCCCAACCAATAGTACTACTCAACAATGGAAAAAAATCA
The DNA here is from genome assembly GCA_033439095.1 of Pseudococcus viburni. Taxonomy (NCBI): domain Eukaryota; kingdom Metazoa; phylum Arthropoda; class Insecta; order Hemiptera; family Pseudococcidae; genus Pseudococcus; species Pseudococcus viburni. The sequence goes on along the minus strand of JAVBJF010000618.1, from coordinate 12,726 downwards.
TTTTTTTCGAAAAAGACTCTACTTTTGAAGTTATTTTCCTGAGTATTGGACTGGGAGACTCCATATTTTCTTAAGAGATCTCCCACTCAAACTAAACTACCTCACTAATTTATTTGTCAAAATCCATGTTTCTTTTTTTGATCCGCCTTAAGCTATAGGGCATTTCCCATTTTGTTGCCTATCACCTCTGCCGTAACGTAGCGGGTACAGAACGCTGGTAGAATGCATGCAAAACCAGTTTTTTTTTTCGGAACATTCACAACGCTACAACCAATATTCTGTACCCGCTGTGTTAAGGAACTGCGTGTAAACAGCAATAGGCAACCCAGCAGTACGCTGTTTTGGAAATGCTCTATAACGAAACAAAAATTAAAAACGTTCTCAATGAATTTCACGAATTTCACGATGACTTTCTCATCAACTTTTTGAAAACTTTAACCAATTTAAAGGCCTGTTCATAACATATCATTTTTTCAAGGGCAGGGTAAGCTTGAATTTGATAATCTACAACCGAACCCTCTCCTCAATCCAAGTTCGTTGAAATTTTCAAGGCGAAAGTTCATCGTAACAATTTATCGACTCGTATGAATAAATTAAAATAAAAAATACTCAAGAACTTCACCCCATACCCAGGTAACTTTTCACTCGCCCTTGAAAATCAATCCATCCATCAACTTCACAAACCATATCGAAAATAAATACCGCAATAAACTTTCGACGTTATAGACATCAATACCATACCGCGGCACGATACGTAAAAAAAAGAAAGTTATATTTCGAAAAACTTTCCCATAGCCTTATACGAGCACAAAAGGATTATTCCACTTTTTTTTTGTATTGTTGTCACAATCACATATCATTGTGTCAATGGTTTTCAGTGATGTGACCTGCTAGAAAACGACACCATATTGTACGGGCTCTTGCGTTCATTTACGATTTGTCGCGAAAATGGCGAATAGAAAAAATCCACCTTGGGATAGACGTCGTTGTACCGAACGGCGGTACTACATACGAAGGTGTCTGTGTCTTGGTGTTGCAACTCGCTATACTCACGATTGAGTTATCACTCAACAAAATAACTTGTCAATTTACAAGTGTTTACGTCTATTCAGTATTTTTAAAGGCGTGTCACATTTGTTTTCTTTATTATTTCCGCGTACGTGTGCCGAAGAACGCTGCGACTACACACTTTTCCCATTTATTATTGAATTCGTCCTCGTCGCTCGGTATGTACCGTGTAGTTTTCCGTCTGTACGAATATACGAGCTAGCAATGCGAAGAACAACGAATAAGTATAAAAAATATATGGTATAAATACATTACTCATCGCGTATATACGTACTCTAAATTGACGCTCTTTTTATTTTTTACAATGACATATTTTGTCGGTCGACGTACGAGGTATAGAGCGAGTGGAAAGTCTCTGGTAAGTTCTCTTTCCTTCTTTTTTTTCGTCATTTTTTTTATCGCACCTTCTTTCGTACGTATTCGCGTTCAGAGCGAAAGAGTGAGATAGAGACTTGATACATTACTTTGTACGGCGGTATAAGCGTTTCGCGTTGGTTTCGCTGATTTTTTAACTTTTTCTTTCTGTCTGATGTCATTTTTAAGGTGAATTTTTTAACGAGCGTCAATTTTTATGAAAAATTTCACATGTCTTTATTTTCTCCCTGTGTGACGTGTTAGACGATTTTAGCAACGAGGGTATTACGATGTGAGGTTATGCGTTGTTTGAGTAAATTATCAAAGGCTTTTTTGTAAGAGTAAGTACCATTTAATTTGAAATTTTGGATAACTACTCTCTCTACCCTCAAGGGGCTCATTTTTGAGAAAAATACGTAGACTAATCAGCTATTATTTCTGAGCTATTTTCAAACCTGAAATCAAGAATTGCGGGCTCTTGGAATGAGGAATGGGTCAATATTGTTCTCTTTCTCCATTCTAGAGACCCCACATGTCATGGTTACAGGTTAGAGGTCAAAACAACCTCACATATTGATGCTGGGGGGGGGGGGGAAATCCATGCATTTTGATAACTCACTCGAAGATTCCTCAATTTTGGCTCCTTACCTCCACCCCCGTGGAGTTTGTTTTTCGCGGGAAAATGACCCCGTTATATGAGCTGAGGAGATAAAAAAATATAGACTTCGATACCGGAAGTTGTTATTTTCCATAACCTGGAAGAAGCAGTCGTTCCCTCTTGTTTCCTTCTTTCGATTCGACTTGGAAATTTTTTTTTAGCACCTTTCTTTCGACTTTTGAACTTTTACATTTTTCATTTATACTCGTACCCGAATTATTTTTGCCGCCAATGAGATTTCAAAGATTTGAGACCTTTAATCAAATTTTGTTCATTTCAAAGCGTTTTTCAACTCTGAATTTTTTCAATTTCTTTAAATCTAATTTTTTCAAACTTGTATCCAATTTAAAAATTTTTGCAACTTGAATTCTCTCGAATTTTTTTCAATTTTTGTTCGATTTAATACTTCATTTTTTAAATTTCTTTCAAATTTTTTTTAAAAAACAAAAAGTTGAAAATTTAAAAAAAAATTCAAAGTTGAAAAAAAATTAAGGAAAACTTTCTTAATTATTGAAAAAAAATTTCGAATTGAAGGAAATTTAAAAAAATTATGTGAAGGATGAATTTTTAAAAAACAAAGTTGAAAAGATTTAGAGAAAATTTCTCTATCACTATTAACCTGCTTACACCAACCCTACTTCTTAATTCACGTTGATTCTCTAAGCTCTCTATAAATAGTTAACAACTTAGAAAACTAAAATTACAACCTTCTCGTTGATGAAATATACTATTTATTACATGTCTTAATGCTACTGGAAAAAAGAATAGTATTTCTCTACATTCTTAGCCACAGAGGACTTCGGTCCAATGAAAAAGTCGACGAATTAGTTAAACAAGCATCAGAGACACTTTGGAACCACTGGAAGAATATAGTCCTACAACAATGGAGACTTCACTAGTGCCAAAGAACTAACCACCTATCTATGCTTAAAAAAGATATAAAACCACTAAAAACGATCCACGTCGTGCAAATCTTTCGCAAAATTGCATTCTGTCGCAAAATAAATGTCGAAAAAATGTGATGTTTTGCGACACTTTTGCAATTTGTGACATACCAGTCGCATTTTGTCGCATTTGGTCGCAAAACTACTTTGAACATTATGTGACAGAATGTGAAATTTGACAAAATGCGATAAAATGCAACCAAATACTTGGGTATCGAAAAAAAATCGTTGGTTGCCAAATTCCATGAAAAATGAAAAAAATTCAACTAGGTAGATAATTAAGTAGGAATTCAAAGCCAATCAGAAGTCAGAACCAATGACAAACGGTTGATTAACAATATCAACATATTTTTTTCGAACAACTGTTGATGTTATCTATTGAATATAAAAATCGTATTTATGATTGTTCTTTCCACGAGTATGTTTCATAAATTGTTTAAACTCGTGGTCTGCCGCAGATGGTTGCATTCTGTCGCAAATTGTCACAAAATATTTTGCAACAAAAGTGCGACAGAATGCAATTTGTGACATATTGCATTTTGTCGCAAATTGCAAAAAAATTGCACGACGGGCAATTACTAGAAAACAAAAAGTACAAAACCATTTTTCATTGGACATACAAAAATTACACACGAATACATCCTTCGGAGAACACTAAAACCAGAGATATGTCCATTCTGCTCACAAAATGAATTTGATATCAACCACCTAATTTTAAACTGTCCAAGATTCAACTAAGAAAGAAGAAAATACACCGTCAACCTATCACCAAAAAACATCATAAATCTTATGTACGTCCTTCTTGATACTAATTTATATCAGAGGCGTTGTCGGGGGGAGGAGGAGGGGGGAGGCCTCACATAAAATTTTGTCCCCCCCCAAAAAAAAAAATCATGTTGTATATGAACCGTGTTATGCCAAAAGCAACCAAGCGACATCAAAAATTTCATCAAAAAACAAACTGGAAAGTATGATAAATCCTAAAAAAGTTGAACAAGGGATAATAAGTACATATGAAAATTATGTACTCTGGTAACATTAATCCATCAGTAATTCATGTATTTGGAAGCATATTCTATGTTACCACACTGAGAAAAATGTGTGGTAAAATTGACTACAAATTGTGGAAAAACTTATCCAGTCCGAGTTTATGATGCTTTTTACCACAGTTGTGGTACTTTTTTTGCCACAGCTGTGGTAAAAAGTACCACAGTTGTGATTAAAACTTGAAAAAGTACCACAGTTATAGCAAAACAGTACCACAGTTGTGGTGAAAAGCATCATAAACTCGGACTGGATAAGTTTTTCCACAATTTGTGGTCAATATCGCCACACTTTTTTTTCTCAGTGCAGTGAAAAATTTGTTGAAATTTCAGCACTTCATAATTTGTCGCTTGGTTGCTTTTGGCATAACACGGTTCATATATTTATAAATTTACATTACACTTATATTACATTAGATAGGGATTTTTAAAGCATTAAAACATGAAAAAATGTCTTTTTAGGGCATTAAAAATATAATTTTTTCAAAGCTTCGCTCTTGCTTCGCTCAGGCATGAACAAAATTACAATTATATGATCTATCTGAGAAGAAACTGCGGAAAAAGGCTCCCTTTTTACCCCCACCCCATTTTTAGCAGGTGAAAAAAGTCAGTCCCGCTTTTCCACTTCGAAAAAGCAAAAAAAGTTGCCCAACACACAGCCCCTGTTGTGCCCCCTCCCCTATTTTTTGATTCTGACGACGCGACACCACTGATTTATATACCTAAAACAAATAAATAAATTTCATCAAAATTTTTTTTCAGTTTTGTAATCTTTAAAATTTATTTCAACTCGAAAATTATTGTTTCCAACAATTTTATGATTAGCGATTTGAGAAATGAAAACAGGGTCAATTTGGGATTTTTGAAGCAAACGTGAGGAATTGAGGAGAGAATCAGCACTGTTCATTGTTTGAACATTATCGTTTGCTCCTCTTCCAGGCCATGGAAAATAACAACTCCCATTTCGATACCTTGCTTTAATAATTCTGAAAAATTCTCAATTTTGGCTCATCCCATCCCCTTTTATATGAAGCACATTGAAACATGTTTAAAAGATAGGTTGGAAAGAAGTGGGAAACCACTAGAAACGTGTGTTTTGGAAACTTATTCAACTTAAAAAAACGACCAATAAATCTATTTTTTTGACAATTTCAGCTAAATTAATATTTTGTGTAATTTTCACGAGAAGGGAAGGTGATAAATTTTTTCCATAACAATAAATTTAAAAAAAAATAGCTTAGTAATTACCTTAGAGACTCAAGGTTATCAGAAGAAATTTGAAAAATGCAAAAATGTAAAAACTTCAATGTTTTTTTTTCAAATTTTTGCCATTTTAAAACCTTTTTTAAATTTCAATTGGAGGAGGATTTCTCATTGAAAAGCACATAGAAGAAAATTTCATAATCTTCATTCTTCAACAATTTTTTACATCTTTACAATTTTTCAAGAAAAATTTTATGTAGTTTGAATGAAACCCCGTTTTATAAAAATTGAAGAAAGCTAAAAATTCTGAGAGTGATCTTGCCTTATGAAAAAAAATATGTACATTGAAAGGTCATCTGTGGGTTTTTCGACCTTCAACAATTCTTTTTTTTTTTTTTTGAACATTTAAATATTTAATCACCGAATATTTTCTCATACTGATTTCATAATGAAAAAGTCTATACAAACAGAATACGAAAGTTGAATATAATTTTTTTATAAAACGAACAAATTTGGATGAGAAATTTTTAAAATTCGAAATTAAAGGGCATTCTCAAATTGCCAACGACGATCTGGTTCAAAAGCATAAACCAGGAGATACTTCTTGTGGACTCTTATTTTTCATCTTCTAGACTCAACAAATTCATTTGTATGCCCCATACAGAAAAAAATTCAACTATACCGAGAAAATTGTTTAGAAATGAAGCAGGATTTTTTTATATTCAAACCCACGTGTTCGAAGAAAAGGAAGGGGAGGGATGGTTAAATCAAACGAATTCGCCTCGTTTCATACAATTGCTTACCTGTTTCGAAATTTACAAATTTTGGATTCAAAAAAATCCTCGAAACTCGAAAAATAACGCGAGCATCCATCTCAAAATTCGATTTCAAAGTTTTTTTCAAAAAATCATCACTCTTCCACATTTCGATTTCAAACTACGTAGTCTATAAACAAAACATCAACTCTCCAACCTCTAAAAGTAAAAATTCACGTCATCGTAATAAAAGAAAACAAACCCTACACCAACAAAACGCTGCAAAAAAGTGAACTAAAAACACACGCACACCAACCACACCGAAATAATACGTGCCTGAGGAACAAAATATGCGATTTTTCTTACAATACCAGCCAACCCTTGTACTACAATTGCCATACACGGAACAATACTCGGCACAAAACAGAATAAACTTTATCCTATTTCCGGTACCGTACTTCTACACCGGATCAGCGAAGGAAAAAAAATCGACCAAGAACAAGGCGCGATGAACAAGAATAAGACAAAAATACTCTAAAATATTATTCGCGTTGCGTTTTGGTGTTGGTATTTCTCTCTTCTGGTATACGAAAGAATGCGTATTTTATTTGAATATTTTAACCCCGAACCTCGGCATCGTCGCTGCACAGTGGAAATTTCGAGTTTACGAAGCGAGAGGGAAAAAAAAGACCACCAAGGTTAGCGCAGCGAATAGAAAAGACTCGAATTCCATCGGGTTATACGTATCAGTTTAATTGAAAAAGTTGAACACTGTACTATTTTTCGTGCTCCCTGGAAACCAAAGCGGAGAAACAGTACGAGAAAGTCAGCTTTTCTAACGCCCGTCGCTATACTTACAGTAGGTATGTACTATCGCCGCCTGTGTGCTCGTATTTTACTCTCTAGCGATTCGTCCTCTTCTCCTGTACCAGCATCTCGGGTTCGAATAAAATGTTTCGTTTTCGATATTCGTATACATAGAAATAGTTTCCCGTCAAGAGTAGCTACCTTCTTATATATGGCGGGACGACCACTGTAGCGAACAAAAAAAACTTCCATGTGGTGTCGTAGAGGTAGATGTATGTTCTACCATACGTGTAATAAGTACGTATACTGGTGTTAAAATACGTTTGTATGTATATTTTAACGTCATAAGTCAAAATTATCCAGTTGTGCATCTCTCTGGTACACGTATTTCATCGGGGTATAAATTTTCACATCGGTGATGGCCATCGAGTGCTTTTCAATTGAGCTATTATTTGCACGTGATGTCATCAGAGAGAATAAAAGTTGAGATCAGCGAATAGGTGTTTTAAATAATAAACGGTTATTTAGAAAAAAAAAAAAATTCCAAACGGATTTGGAAAATTATGACTCTCTTTTCAAAAGCAGTGATGAAAGAGTCGGGAGCGAGCGGGAGCGGGAGCCTAAAAGAGTAGTACTTTTTGAGAGAAAGAGTGTGAGGACAAAGAGAAAAAAAATTAAAATCTCAAAACTAACGAGAGCGCTCCTGAGAAAAACATCCATCAACTTATTTGAAGAGAATTCGCCATAAAGAGTGATTAACCTTAGAAGAGCGGGAGCGGAGCGAAAGGTTCTTTTTTGTTTTTTGGTGTTAGTGTGGGTTTGTGAAGACTGAAAATGCAAAAATGGTGAAAAATGAGAAAAAACACCTTTTAAGGCAACTTTGAATAAAAATAAAATTTCATTCGGAATTTTAATCTTCTCGAGCCCATTTAAGTCATTTTTTTTCATATCCCATGATCCCATCACGAATAGAGCATTCGCCATTCTGTGTTAAATATCAATTTTTTTAATTTTGATGAAGAGCCAGGGGTGGGAGTGAGAGTAGGAGCGAAAGCTGAAAAATTTGAAGTGAGTCAGGAGCGAAGAGCAAGAATAATTTTAAAAAATAGAAGAAATATGTGACTGCGCATACGAAAAGGGGGCACCGGCCAAAAAACGCGTTTTAAGTTTTGAACGTGTTTTTTTTCTTTTTTATTTAAATTTGAAGGACCGGCGGGAATTTTTTCTAGTTCTATGTATCCTTGACACACTCTAGCGTCATTCCACTGAATTATTCGCACTCATCGGCGACGTACAATTTCCCCCTCCCCTTTATTTAGTAAACTCAAAAATCATTATTTTCGTATTTCGAAGGGAAAATTCGATCAGGCAGTGGTTTTACTGGATTCTACATCGTATTGTATGCGAAAATAAAAAAAATGAAAAACGTATTGTATGCAAAAATAAAGGAAAAAAACAAAAATTTTTTTTGAGCATTTTTGAACATTTTTGATTTTTTTGCCTTTTTTAAAAGCCATTTTTCAACACTTTAAAGTCGAGTAATCGAACTAGCGATATTTTTATCGGATTCTACGCGAAATTCTACATAGGGATTGATGGTTAACTCAAAAGTCATTTTTTTGGTCGGTGCCCCCTTTTCGTATGCGCAGTCACATATGGAACGAGAATACTCATGATTGAAATTTTCAAAAGAGCGAGTGAAGAGTGAGAGCCTAAAATAATAGCAAGAGTGGGAGCGCTCTAAGTAAGGCTCTTCCATCACTGCTCAAATTTTTTTTTGTATTTATGAGAAAATTTTTCTACCCCCTCTCTTCCCCCCTACACGAAAAAAAGTTTTTGCTGACCAAAATCACTTTTTTGAAGAAAAAAATAAGGGCAATAAGGGCAACAAATGCGAGATCACTTTTTAAATATGCGTTGGAAAAATCTATAACGAATGGTTTAAAAAGTTCACAATACTTACTCTATGGTGCTGGGTTCGGGTACTCCTCAAATTTTCTCAAAAAGTTGAATTTTTGAATTTTTTTTCAAATTTAAAAGTGCCTAGATATCTTTTACCTTGAAATTCACCTTATTTTCGTACTTTTTCGCAGTATAATGTCGAGTAATTGAGAAAAACATAGTTTTTTTTGGAAAAATTACCCCGGAACTGAATGGGGAGAATGGGGGACGGGAGTCAAAAATATGCATTTTGATACCTCATCTCACTTGAAAATTTTTCATTTTGGCTCTCCTCCTCTTCTTACACCGACCCCTTACCAGTTTTTTGAAAAAATGACCCCTGAAATGAATTCAGAAGGTCAGAAAACATGTATTTCGATACCACACTCAAAAATTTTTCATTTTTGACTCATCCCCTTCCCCTCACCCGGGCCCCTTTTCGGTTTTTGAGAAAATATCCGAAAATGAATTCGGGAGTTTAAAATCATGCATTTCGATATCTTACTCGAAAATTTTTCAATTTTGGTTCACCCCCTCCCCTACACGAGCCCCTTTTCGGTTTTTTGAGAAAACGACTCCGGAAAATGAACTCGGGAGGTCAAAAAACTTGCTATTCGATACCTCATTCGAAAAATTTTCAATTTTGGTTCACTCCCTCCCACTCACACAAGCTCTTTTTCGTTTTTTGGAGAAATTACCCCGGAATTGAATTCGGGAGGTTAAAAAACAGGCATTTCGATACCTTACTAGAAAATTTTTCGATCCTGGTTTCCATTTTGGCTCCATCTTGTAGGTGGGAAATATTAGAATACCATTTTTTCGAACTTCGATTCTGGAACTCTTTAAAAAAATGTTTAATGACATATAAACTTTCGAATATGGACCTGAAATGTTAGGGAAGCTGTGGCTAAGGGTCCCCCCCCCCCATATAAAAGATTCGGTTTATTTCAACTTCAAAGATGACTTTCGGGGGGTTGAAAAAACGTGGGCGATATTACGGTCCCTTACCCTTCCAATTCGTGCACAAAAAACAAATAATTCAAAAAAAAATGGTTGCAAATGCAAACTGAACATTTTTCATTCTGATTTGTCAACAAGGCCACATTTACCCACTAAATTCATAAATCATGAAGCTTTTATGGTGAGATCTAAAGGTGAAGCAGTCCCAAGCAGTGAAGTGCAACAATGTTGACAAGAGAACCCTTCAACTTCAGATTTTTTAATTCGAATGAAAAATGAACGCTTCGTAAGATACAGTACCTGAAAAAAGCCCATCTCTCAATTTTTAGCTGCCAAAAATTAATTTTTCGATTTCTCGATCAATTTTTGAAATTTCGATGAAGAAAAATTTCGTTTTCTGATCGAACATACAAAGTTGATTATTTATAACAGAAAATTATAATTCTGACTCCTTTCTCAAACGTTTGAAAATCCAGGTCGATTTATCGATCCCTCACATTGTATCGAAAGAAGCTTAACATTTTTTCAGCCCCTTTTTCTCCTTGAAGTATTTTTTCACTTTTCAATTCTTTTTTTTTCACAAAAACAAAAAAAACTTTGAGAAAAAAATTGAGAAATTTAAACCTAAAATTTTTCAAACTTGTATTTAAAATACCATCGCACGTTCTTACAAGGGAGTTATCCGAGGTCTGACACCCCAAAAGCAAACAATTTTTTGCAGGCTTGTAGGGCATCATAAGAAACTCCCGCAGCCAAAATTGCAACCCTTGAAGTTGACTTGGAGAGGAGTTATGAGGGTTTAAATTTTGAAAAATCATCTGATCCTGAGTTGTGGAGTTATTTCAATTTTTTCATTTTTCGCATGTAAGGTATGAGTGAAAGTGGCATAACCTGGAAATTTCTCAAGGAGGGGGTCCGAAATTTCATAATTTTTGAGATATTTTGAGTTTACCCTCCTCCCTTTCTTCCCCACTAAATTTTCTTTTACTATAAAAACACTAAATTCAAATTTTATAAAGTTTTTATTCGATTTACATAGCATGCTTAAGGAAAAAAAACTGATGAAGATGTAATTTTGGAACAAACAACTTACATACTTATTGTTTTGACCTCCCCTCCCTCCTCCCCCCAAAAAACCACGACAAATCCAAGAATTGGCGTTAGAAGCTTTTTTTGAAAGGGTGTAAAGTGGATAATTGGAGACTTGGAATTTGATTTTTAATGTTCTAAGAAGGCATTTTTTCACGTAAGTTCCTGACCTCCGATTCCCCCCTCCCCACCACGACCTACGCCCCTGCCAGGAAATTCACCCTCGAGGTGTTACATGCAGATCTACGTGACTAACTCATCACTAAATGGCCTATACCGAGAGTAGATCATAATATAAAATTCATCTCCTAAATTTTTTGAAATTTTTTCGATGTATACAGATAAATTTTTCGAAATTCAAAACCCCATAACTCCTCTCCAAGTCCACTTCAGGGGTTGAAATTTTGGCTGTGGAAGTTTCTTGCGATGCTCGACAAGCCTGTAATTTTTTTTTTGTTTTTGGCGTGTCCGACTTCGGGTAGCTCCCTTGTTTGACAATTTCTATTAATTTTGATATAATAATTTTTTTTTACAATACTTTCACCAATTATTTCGAGAAATGTTCCAAAACGATATGAAAATTTATTTCCAACATGATTCCCACCCTTTGATGTCATTTCAGGTAAATAGATAGGTAGTAGGTACTAATTTTTCCAGGCAATATCTCTGAAAAAATAGCTGAAAATTTTCAACACCTCCAAACACATTCCAAACACACTCGAATAAATTCAAACAGCATACCGTAAACCAACAACATCGTATACCTCATCACCGAAGGAGAAAAAAAATCACCAAATAAACCATATACGAACTGAAACAAATCAAAGAGAAAATCCGCGAATAATAAAAAACAAAGAGAAACGTCGTTGAATAATAAAGCTCTCGACAAAAGGGACGAAAATTCGCCATCGTACACCTAAATGAACTTGAGCCGAGTAAAAAGCCTTTGCATTGTTTCGTTCTGCTTCTCGGTTCAGTTACAAATACAAAATAATTCATTAATTTTTCATTTTTTTAATTCGAAACAGCGAGATGAAAAATTAAAATTTTTTATTTTATATTTTCAAATTATATGCTTACGAGAAAAAAAAATGAATACGTTCTTTGGCAAGTGTTTTAATACGTCACGTGCCAATTAGTGTAAAATTATTGGAAAAATTTCTCAATTGTTTTCAATTTAAAAAAAAAAATACTCGTAATGCATTTGATTTATTTTCCATTTTTTGAGAAAAAAATCTTTCAAACCGATACCTTCACCACAATCAACATTTTTTACCCAGATATTTTTTCGTTTAATTAAAATTCAATCCAACGTCGGCTCAAAAATGAAAGGTAGCCGCATCAGCGACCCAGCTCATTGAAAAAAAAAAGGCCTAAACTAAGACAGAAAGAAAAGAGAAAAACACCAATCTTTTACATTCTCTACCTGACATCTACAATGATAAATATGCTTGTTAAAGCTTACACATACACCGTATATTACACATAGCGAAGAAACGCGCCGAGCCGCCAAGCATCAGGAAAACTAATAGACGAATTTGGCCATTCATCATGAAACCGTTGTAGGTATATATACTTTGCTTGTAAATGATTTACAAGCGATGCGATGTTTTCTTCTAATACGCCAGTGTAACGGTGGCAATGTGTTAATTTGTCGTTAGCTGGGTCGGTTGGGCGAGAAAAACGACAGCTAGGCAATTGTTTAAACTATGTTTTAATTTATTTGCTTCGCAGATAAACACGTGTTGGGAATTCTATTTGGGGCTGGTGATGGTCGCGTTATAATAACTCGAAAAGCTTTCGGTATAGTCGTTTGTATTGCTCGATGCTCGGATCGAGTATTATAGGACAATATGGGCCGGATTGCGGAGTTGGGGTTATCAGTCCACGGATACCCATTATTT
>JAVBJF010000617.1:0-129997 GCA_033439095.1 Pseudococcus viburni | reverse complement strand
CCGACTTTCTGGCCCCGAGCGATCAACGGATACTCGCGGAAGTTGTCGCATAAGTCGCCAGCACGCGAGACGTCTGCAGGGGTAGCGTCCTCCTTGGCCCTACCGGATAGACGTGCGCTGGGCTAAGGCCTTTCACACCTTACATGCCCCTCCCGAGCCGTATTACCGACTTATGACTAGGCATAAGACAACGCAGGGCACCGCAAGAGGCACTCGAGAGTACCTCAAGACAGTGACGGAGCGTCCAGTGATCAGGACGATCTCCCTCGCTGCGCCTATCTTTCGAGACCAAGGTTTCCGTAAACGGTTCAACTCGAAATGAGCTCTGCACTTCCCCATATCATTTTCGATTTACCCCCACCATTCAAAAATTCATTTCCCCCACTCCTTGAAATTTTAGAAAAACAAGTTTCGGAAATTTCCACAACAAAAGGAGACGTGACTGTTGTGTTTCGGCTCCTTTGTTGAGATTTATTGCCCCCACCAGCTGGTATACTTGATGAAAAACAAAATTCAACCTTTTGTTGTCTTCGAAATACGTGACTGGTCGGCCTCATTGTGTTTGAGGGTCCTTTGTTAGATTTATTGCCCCGCCAGTGATAATAAAATTTTTAAAAAAAAATTGAAGAAGACGTGCCTGTTTTGTAGGTTTGCTCTTTTGTTAGGTTTATTGCCCTGTCTAGCATTATAAAAAATTTGGAAGATGATTTATAACCCATATTGTATTTCTTTTCCTTTGTTGATTTTATTGTCCCGACAATCTGATAATGGAATTTGGAAAAATTCCCCTGAAAAGAACTCGCAATCTCCATTGTTTTCAAAATACCAAATAGGAGACGTGACTCTTTTGTATAGTAGTTTTCTTTGTTCAATTTTATTGTATCCCCCCCCCCCCCCGATGTTATACAAATTTTCCTATGATTGATTATTGCCCTAAATCAGATGTTATTTGAATTTTTTACTCTTTGTTGTTTCCGAAGAACGTGACCAGTCTGTAGACGTGCGAGGTGTCTAGAAGGGGGTATTCGGACACGGCGAATTCAATGACGCCATCAGTTTACCTCGATCGGTCGCCGTTTTCGAGATAACGGCCATTTTCGAGGCCGATTTCGATCAAAATAAAAATTGTCCCAAAAACTCGCGAAAATTGTGTTTTTCGACTAATTCGGCGCCGCTGATTACGAATCTGAAGTTGGTTTGACGCGATAGTCGCTCGTATGCCGAAAAACCGCATTTCAGAGACGAAAATCGGCCATAACTCCAGAAGGAAGGTCCGGCGCCGAAATCCGACCACGGATTCGGAATCAGCGACCTCGAATTAGTCGAAAACGACACTTATCTCGACTTTTTTGGAAATCATCGAAATTCGAAAAAAAAACATGAACTAACCCCTTCTCATTTTTTTGGGCCCTTCACGAGTCTTTAAACGCCATAGACGATGTTCTGATTGATAATTATCTGGAAAATTTGAATAAAATAATATACCGAAAAAAACTCATTGAAGATGTAATATCGTTAAGTAGGCTAGGTACGACGAATCTGATATCATTATGGTAAAAAACTCCTGGAAAATTCAGATTACGCAATTTATATAACATCAAAAACTAAAAATATGGTGATTTTCCTGTTGCTGGCTGGCTTTGTGGAAAACGCCTGGAAATCGTAATTGGTAGATAACACCAGTCACACGTATCATTAATTTTACAGGGTCCTAACGCGATCTCTACTGAAAGAAAGTAATTAATTCCAGCGAAAACGCCATCTATCTGTTTAACTACAGAATATTAAGAATTCTTATGGAGATTTATATACGAGCCATTTACCAAAAATCCGATATCATTATTTTCGCAGTGAAAATTGGCCATGTTTCGAAAACAAATGCTTGGAAACGAAAACGGACACCGGATTCGAAATCAGCGACCTCGAATTGGTCATTTTTGACTCCTCTTTGGCATATTCAACTTTAAAAATGACAGAAATTGTCATCTCTGTAAGATTTAGGTATAGCTTGGAAGGTACTCATAGCAGTTCGTGCTCCCACAACACAACAACTTTTCAACCTATTTATTCAAAAAATATACCTACTTTGTTGTTTCATCTATTTTTGAGGCAGTAAATATTCGAAATAGGAGTAGACTTAGACTAATTTTAGGTCGCTGAATCCGAATCCGATGTCCGTTTTCGGTTTCGAGCATTTGTTTTCAAAATATGACCATTGTTGACTACGAAAATACCAATTCTGAGGAATCGCTCATGGATGGGTAAACACCAATGCCATATTCGTAATCAGCGACCCAGAATTAGTCGATATAGGCCTCTTTTCGGAGTATCTCGTAGCTCAATTGCCCAAAATTTGAATTTGTTAGGCTAAAATTGGTCATACGTATTAACGAAAAAAAAGCTCGACGCTGGAAAAGGACACCGGATTCTGAATCAGTGACTTTGATTTAGTCTTATTCGACTTTTATGTTCAATATGTATTGTTTTTAAAACGGTTACAATTGAAGCGTCCGTTTAAAAAAGAACCATAGTCCAGAATCTGTATATGAGAAAAGGGACCCAGGTGCAACCTTTTTTTCGATACACCTATGTCCCCTTTCTCATATACAGATTCTGGACTATGGTTCTTTTTTAAACGGACGCTTCAATTACAAAATAGGTATATTTCGAAAGTTAATAGTTCGGAAAGTTGGCGTGCTGTGGGAGCACCAACAGCTATGAGTACCTACCACACTATACCTACATCTTACAAAAATGGTGATTTCAGTCATTTTTAAAGCTAAATATGTTAAAGAGGAGTCAAAAATGACTAATTTGAGGTCGCTGATTCCGAATCTGATGTCCGTTTTCGGTTTTGAGCATTTGTTTTCAAAATATGACCATTGTTGGCTTCGTTCGAATTTAGATTCCGTAACAGTTAATCCAAATTTGTGCACTTAAAATCGACACTTATGAGGCTTCGGTTTAAACTAAGCAATTAAAGCAATCTTGACTAGGTACTAAGCGCGGTTAGCTTCTTTATTTCCTGTAGCGATGCCATTTTAGGATTTGATTTGGTTTTTTCAACAAATGAACCACGAACGATCGAAACAAAAAAAAAATGTATTTACGTAATAATGATAAGAATAAAAACAAAAAATATTACATCATAGGTTCTTAATTACTATTGAAGTATTTTATTTTTTTTTAATCCAGTTTTCCTTTCTTCCTTACAGTTCGTTGCCACTGCTTTGTCGGAAAAAGGATAAACCATTTTCGAAAATTGTTTTCAATTATCGAGAAAATAAAACACTGCAACGCAATAAAAATCAAAACATCGTTAAAAATTACCAAAAAAAAGTAACTAGAACTCTTCGTCAAACGACTAACGAATGTCTAGCTCACTCGAAATAAAAACATTTCGATGGGCTTTTAAAAAATAAAAGAAAAGAAAAAAAGACAAAAGAAAAGAAGCTAAAATTAAAAAAATCAAATTAAAAAATAAACAAAACAAAAAACAGAATAGTCAAGAATAGGAAAAAATCTGTCACTAGACCATTTCTGAACACATACCACACAAATGCGCTTACATAATACATACGTAATTTCTCATCATTTTTTTCAATTACACTTTTTTAGTGCTTAAAAATTAAAAAGAGCAAAAAAATTTTTAAAAAATGAGAGAGGGATAAGTATTAGAAATTAAAATAAAATAAACTGCGTTTTCACAACCATTTTACGGTTAAAATTTTCATCTAAAATAGGTTTTTTTAAAAAAATATTAAAACTTCGTATAAATTACATACTCATCAAGTGTGAACCAATGAATAAACATAGATAAACCAACAATGAAAAAAGAGAAAATTAAATGATGATGACGATAAAATAATAGTAACTAATAAACATTATAATATTAATCGAAATCGCATTACTCAACAGCTACAAGTAAGGGTTTCATTGAAAAATTATAAGAATAAACGTAAAAACTTTATGAACTTCACAAAAATACAAAACGCGTTATTCAGGTTTAAAACTAAATGCACGTAATTGAAAACTACAGGTTTCGAAATAACCTAAACGAAAACTAAAATGAAATAACAACGCATACACAAATTAGAAAAAAAAAAACGGAAAAAACAAAACAAAAAACAAAAATAAAAAATAAACAGGCAAGAAAAATTATCAACCACAGTTCGATCATCGAATGAAAAAAAAAATAATAATAAAAATAAAATAAACAAAATACACGTAATAATATCACTAATAGCATTAAATTATAATTACAATCGAAAATAAAAATAATTATTAAAATTAAATAGATAAAACGAGGAAGGAGAAATTACGCGAATTGTAAAAATCATTACAAAACGTAAGAGATATTAATAAAACATGTTTGCAAAAAGTTCATAGGTTATAACGCGTCCGTTACCTTACCTTAGGGTACAATTAGAGGAAAATGAGAGAAAAAAATAAATAAAAATGACTAAATTATGATGAGGTTATGCGAACAATAATTAATCGTAAGTTTCATTTCACAGGCATCTAAGAAAACGAATCGTTAAAACGGACTCTTTAAAACCAATACGTGGTGATTGTTTTTCGCTACAGTAATAATGCAACCTTCCGACGTAATTTTCAAACCACAACATCTTGAAACCTGTAATCATAACAGAAACTAGGTAGCCAACGTTCTAAATAAGGACGTTCATAATGTGGCGGACAAAGATAAGAAGTTGGGCAAAAACATCATTGCCAGGGTATCGATGGCATCGTCCGGAATTTTCATTATATACAACATCGGGCAAGTACTGGGCATTAGCGACAACGCAACGGTGGTAACGCTGAAACGACGATTCATGTTCGTTATCGTTTTGGCAGCAGACTCGTAAGTCTCGATCTCACGACAAGCGCTAACTCGAAAATGAATAATTTCTCTAAAGTAAGCCTCATAAAGACTTTTACGTGTTTGTTACCTCATCTCCCTAGTCCCTACGTCGAATACCATTTACGGTCGATTCTCTCTGATCGTGTATACGGTATACGATATGTATGTAGTACCTAATGTACACGTATACATATGTACATATTACATCGTACCGTTTGTTTTCTTGATAAGATGTTTCGGCAACACTGCACAGCCACAGACGCTACTCGAGCCGGTGACACAAATGCTCGACAAAATGCTGGCATAAATCAGCATTCATAGCCTCATAGGCAATGAAAACGATTCTCCGACAATGGCTTTACCGCAACGTTACCGTCAAATTTCAAATATTAACGCGTAACCTACGAACGTTGCACAGTGCGCCGCCGTGTCGTGTACCTACTCGCACACGCGATCTCGTTACAATTTTATTTTTACTCACTTTAACGTAGGGGCATTCGTATTCGCATAACAACGTTCCATCTGGAAGGAAGATACAAATGTGGAACTTATTTCCGTGAGAATCGCCAACTAAAATATGTCCATTGGGTAAAACGTCGATACCGTTCGGATAGTCAGTCAAACCTTGATTACCGATTCGGTTGAGAAAGTGACCGTCGGGCGAGAACACCACAACGCAATGTCCTTTGAAATCGCAAATGTAAAATTTTTGATCTGCAATACGCAAAGTTGCGAGGTTAATACAATCCAAAAGTCGCGACTATCCGCCAGAATAACTCGAGAAACGAACCAACCTTTGACGGCGATATCCGACGGCTCGGTCATGACGCCTTTGCAATCGAACCAAGTCGATAGCGTTCCGTGCTCGTCCAGTTTGTAAAGCGAAGGTTGAACACTGTCGACGATGACGATTTCGCCTTCTTCCGTAACGGTCATACCAGCAACGATATCTACGTATCTATTCGAAAAAGTAACCGCGTAAATTCAAAACGTCGCATCGCGACCAGCGAACAACCAAACAACGTTACACAAACGTTAAAGAAGTCGAAAGGTTGTTCTGGAACTTCTTTTCAACTCACTTTAAACGAATTTTTTTAATGAACATTCCGTCCCTGGAAAACAATTGTAAACGCGACCTTTCGTTTCCACGATCGCAAATTACAAAATTGCCGGATGGTAAAATTTCCACTTTTCTAGGATACCAAAGTTGGCCTTCCAGTTTCCCAGCCATACCAAACTGCGTCCTGAACTCGCCGTCTTTATTAAAAATCTATCGAATGAGAAATAATACGTCAAGTATGAAACGAAAATGTACGCTTTGAGACGGACCACGCGGCATAACTTTGGAAAAACAAATCAAATAGGTGCGTACTTGTATACGATGATTATTCGTATCGGCTACGATAATGGCGTCATCTTCGCCGATACAAAATCCATGCGGAGATCCAAACTGACAAGGCGCCGAACCGAGTTGACCAAACTTGAAATGAATTTCAAGCGCCGCTACACGTTGCGAACTGCTACGGGAATAATTGTTGGCGTAACCGTTATGATGATTCATGCCCATATTATGCATAATCGAGGAATCTACGCCTACGAAGAAACACCCGTGAGTAATCGATCGATTTGAGAGAAAAATAAATTGATCGACGCGAAAAATTCACCATTATGCGAAGCGAAGAAGTGTGAGTTGCCGTTATCGTACGGCGAATTATGTCCATTGACTACGGGTAAAGAAGTTCCATTGACTAAATCCAAAACCGACGGCGTTTCCACGTTTGAATCGAACGAAGGGGCTCCGATAACGCTTGTCGTATTCATGCCATTCACGCCGCCATAACCGTTTGTCATTATATCTGCGTACAAAACAAAACAATCAAATAGATCACTAAATAATCGATCATTTCCGAGAGAAAAAATGTAGTTTTTTTTTCACGATTTGTGAAATTACCTGGTTCGGGTAGATGAACGTTTCCTAATTTGGCCAAAGCTTGAATATTGTTGATCAAATTTGATGGCAATTCGGTCGGTGCACCGAGTAAATCTAACGGAAAAGACGGAGCCATGCTGCCAGAATTGCTGATGGGCGGCGAAGGAGGTTTACCATTACACGCCGCCAGCGAAGCCAAACGAGTCAAATTCATTTCGCCCAACGTGGTCAACCCCTCCAAGGGCGGCGTTTGCGGCGTAACGCCTTGAAAATTGAGATCTCCGTCGAACGAGGAAGGCATCGACAACGGACTGCTAGTTACCGGACTCGACTGCATGCTGACTGTGGTATTCGAAGTACTGGCACCGCCACCGCCTCCTAATCCGTTACCGTTCATTACGTTTATGGCCAAAGTATTGCTTTGGACTAGACATTCGGTGCTGCATTCCAGATTTTGATCGCGACCGCTAGCGCATCCCTCCACAACTTTTTCGCTGGCAACTATGGCAGCATCCGGATCTTCTACATACCCGAACGTTTTCTACGTAAATCATCCCGAAAACAACATATAAATGAGATAGTTTTTTTCAAACTCGTAGGAAATAGGTGAATATGTACATAACGAAAACAAAACCGATCCGCAGAACGTCGATTGCCTATACCAGCACAAGAGAAATAAAAACAATAAATCAAGGCTGCGGTTACGTGTTGAAAAACTAGTTCGATGATGATGTTTCCAAATGTCTTCTTACAAGCGAGTAAATGTGTTTCGATCTAGCTGCCACTATTTTAGAACTAAGCAGTGATCACGTGATCAGCTATCTCGAATACCCCCAACGTGAATTATTACAAATCCATAAAAATATCAACTCGAAAGGCCGATTGTGAAACTAATAAAAATTCCGATTTGTCTATTTCGATTCATACTTCAAAATTGTTCAATCTTTCTCAGAGAGGTTTGATGAAAATTCAACGTACAAGCAACACCAACGTCCTACGAAACATTATGCACTGTTCCGGTATGCATACCTTTGTCGTTCGGCTGAATTCTTCCAAATCGGTGATAAAATTCAATGACGTACAATAATTATATTGAAAATCAACATTCTCACTCAGCATTTCCAATTGTTTGGAAATCACCCGATTCAACATAAGTAGCTCACTGTCGCTTCCGTTTTCTAATAGACGAGCTGCGAATGAACAAGCGTGTTCTGTCTTGTCTATTCTTTTTTCCATGCTAAATTTTTTTCAAAAAAAAAGTAATAAATATGTAAGTATTGAGTAAACAGACGAGGCATAGAAATAACAAGTACGTCGAATGTTTTCAACATTACACATAATTATATTTTTGGCACGAAATACTGAAAATCGCTTGCACCCATCGATTGAGAAAAATTGGCCAAAAATAATAATTATATGTAGTACATATTAGCTTATTATTTTGATACGCGAAAAAATTATACCAACTTTTGCATCGCATCCATCACTTTAAGCTCTTGACAAGTATGAACTTTTCCTAATTGTTCCAACGCTTCATCTCGGCATTTTTCCAATACGGCCTTATAACTCTACGCAATACAACACAAAAACATTGATTAACACAATCGGCTCGCGATTCAAACGAAATACTGATACAGGGTGTCCACTATATTTCAGAAATGATTTTCCCTGACTTTTCCAGGTTTTTCAGGCTAATTTTTCGAATTTTTCCCGACGTTTTAAATATGACATTCGTAAAGAAAGGGAGGGGAGGTAATTTTTTACGTGATATACTTACATCCCGAAATTATGCAAAAGAATAATATAAAATGCATGGGGCCTAACGAGTTTTTTTTTTTTTTTAAATCACTGGATACCTTTTACGAGATCTTTAGATGTCCCTCTTTGGACCAAACAAAAAGATTCAAATTCAATTCTGAAAATTTTTGAACCCACCCAACACTGAAAATTTGAATTCATTACCTACAGAAAAAATTTTAAAATGAAAAGGAAAAACAAAATATTCTAACGCAAGATTAAGTTTTGAAAAATAAAACAAATTATGCCAGGGTGTCTACCAAATCAGGCGAATGAAAATTCGAATTTTTCCGAACTGAAAATTCAAAAACTTCTTCACTCCCCCCTCTCAATGAAAAACATATGCCTCAAATTTATAAATTCACGCCATCTCCTGCAATTTTTTAGTTTGAACCAATAAATAAAAAAATCAATGAGGTAAAATATAAATCATTTTTGGAAATATATAAACGCGATCAGTCCGAGTAAAGCGAGGATGAAAATTTTTGCGAAAAAAGATCTTCAAAAGATAAAAATTCACCACTTTTCCCCCTTTTCCCTCATCCATGTTTTCCAAAACATGGCCAATAATTTCGAATTCATATTCCATTCCCTCCCCTTTTTTTCAACATCGTGGTCAAGGACATCATGGCATTTCTTTCTCTTTACAGCTTATTAAAAACCAAGTTTCTAAAAAACTCAAGATTTTGAATAAATTCTATAGAAAAAAAAGAGTGTAAACTGTCCCCGAGCGTAGCGAGGGAAAAATTTTTTTGAATAATTCATAATTTAATGAACGAAGACATGCATTTTCCAGACCACCAAAATTCCCTGACTTTTCCCGGTTTTCCAGAGAATGGACACCCTGTGATACTAAATAATACTACGCGACGCAATACCTGAAAGGTTTCGTTTATCAAATCCTTGGCGCTATCGTGTTGAATTTGCAATTCGCTCAACGCATTTTCTAGATCGGAATTCGTTTTCGCACACTCGTCCAATTTCACCTTGGTATCACTAACTAAATTTTCCAATTTCTGTCTTTCTGTTGAACCGACCGCGTTCAAGTTATCGTAAACATGCAACGGAGATTTGTGTTCATTGTTGGTACATTCGAAACAAATCGCTTCCTGTTAAAATTAAACGCAATTAAACGCAAACGTATTAATAAAAAAGTACGCATTGTATAGATATACGCGTGTATAGCTTTTTGAGAAAAACCCATCAGAACGTACTTGGCAGGTATGGCAGTATAGTTTGATCAATTTTTTGTGGACATCGCAATAAATTGGTTTATGAAATGGTACCTTATCATTAGACTGCTTTAGCTCTTCCAACGACACGACGTAGTGGTTTTCAAAGCATCTCATATACTGTCATAAAACAATGAGATGCAGTAACGTACAGATGAAAAATTAAAACAACGCGTATGAAATTTAAACTTTGAAAGTAAAACGCGCGTACCTGATGAGCGGTGCTGCAATTAGGACATAGAAAGTGAGGACAATCCACACACCTGGCTACAGCTTTTTCTTTAGCCTTACAGCTAGTACATAGCAACGATGAAGAATTTATAGCTCCAATTTCGAATAAGTTCATCAACACATAATCGCAAGGTAATGACGACGCTCCACTCATCTTCACCTGTAAGTTAATTGAAAATCACTAAAGGGACGCCTTCTTACAACTAGCATTTGTAGGGATCTTGACAGCTTTTCCAAGATTTAGTGCGCAAATATAATAATGGAACTTACACTGGTAACTTGTTCACAAATAATACAACGAACATCTTTTTGCCCGTCTGGCAATTCCGCCGAAGTATCGAGTAACTTGTTGATACAGCTCTCACAAAATACGTGTAGACATGACAATACGCGAGGTGAAGCGTTGCAGTAAGGTTCACTATTAGAATGAGAAAACAAATTAACTTTTTGAAACGTACAAACATTGCCATTAGCTAGCAATTCAGTAGTCATGCACCGGTTTGGTAAAATTACAACAAAAACCGGATAACAAGCGGATGTTTAGTTTTCGTCTTCGTCAACCAAAAAAAAGTTGTAATAGTGATGTTCGATAAAACGCACTTACTTGCATATTGAACAGACAAGCTCTTCTTGATCAGTATTGAGACTAGAATCATCCAACAACCTTCCGTCCAGACTAGTATCTTTGAAACTTTCGCAAATTTCCTCCATTGCCTCTTCTCGTCTCATCATTGTAACGAAGGAAATTTTATTTTATCACCTCCTGAAAATGTATACGAATAGTGAGTACAGCGCACTTGCTTTTAATAGAAATATTGATAACGCAAAAATGGAAAATTCATACACAGATGCCCTTACTCGAACAGAGGTATTCAGGATTTTAGGATTTACAAGAAAAAAATTACACAAACGTCGAAATAACTGAATAAAATTGCACGAATGCTGTGTTCACATCTTAAATGTAAAATTTTGCCATGTGACCGTTGAGAAAACACGCTAGAAAAAATACTCCCTTCACGATGAACGTGTTTTCATAAAAATTGCCTCAACAAATTTTAGAATTGCGACACCTTAAAAAATGGTAAAAACATAACAACATAATACATTGAGATGTTTCAAGTACTGAAAGATACAAACTGTATCATCATTTTCACAATTACGCCCTTCCAAGTGGCGAAATATTTGACTGCGAAAGGAAACAAATACCGCACCTAAAGCGTGTTCAAATGAAACCAAATCTTCAAATACGTTAAATTACAGAAAACATATTTTCTTCGCCGTAATAAAACCCAGGATAATATTGATAAGGCGTGCAGCATGAGATGGTACGACTTGAGCATAAAACTAGAAAATGAAAATACATAACCATTTCAGCGTGCGAAAACAATTGTGACTATTTCGGAGTGTACCATAACATAAAAGCGCAACACTATACAAGATGCAAAGAAATAAAACAAAGTAATTTTCTATTGCGATTAATATAAGGGTATGTAGGCCGAAAATGATTAGGTACGATCACTTACCACCGTGTTTTGTGAAAATAGTAAGTATTGAATTCCACCGACGGAGAGATTTAAAAAACGACCTTGTATTACTTCTTGATTCGTATGAGTGAAAAACGAATTTTCAATAGGAACACCATCACATAACAATAAAAACAATTGGAAAAATACTTTCTTTTTCAAACAAATTCAATACATAATAAATACTATAAAAAATGCTTTTTCTTGTTAACCATGCTTGTGGTATTTACTACACTTTGAAGCATTGTGAAGAGCGAAGTATAATCAATCTCGCCAAATGATTCTGCCTACTAATTTTAAAACCTATTATTTTTATATCGAAAAAAGTGCTTTAACAGTGTTGCAATAACGCGAGAAAAAATTGAATTTATCACTGAAAAAATGAAAAATTCTGTGAAATGTGAAAATGTGATTGATGTGATAGGGCTGACAAGTCTGACGTCATATTACTACTACAAATGCAAATTATTAGTTTGTTTACTTTTTGTAAAGGGGAGTCGACGAGAAAATTAACATTGAATCTTATGGGAGTCGTTTTGTTTTTCCAATTTTTTTCAGTTTTGATGTATTATTTTTTTGATTTGTTGACAATTTTGACGAGTTGAGCTGTCAATTTGGTCAAAATTGTAAAAACAAAAAAAATTCAACACATCAAAAATGAAAAAATTTGTAAAAACAAAACGACTCCCATAAGATTCAATGTTAATTTTTTTGTTGACTCCCCTTTACAAAAAGTACACAAACTGGTACATGAACTGGTATTTGCATTAGTAGTGGTGCAATGACGTCAAGACTTGTCAGCCCTATTCTTTACGGAACAGTTTATTTTAATCGTTAATTATTGTCCCTGGTTCCCTGAAAAACTTCCTAATATCCTTTCTTCCTTTCCTCTCAATAAAAAGTTTAAAATACTACGTCAAAAAATTAAATCGATGGTAAATTCAGTAAATTGGTAATTCACTAATTCGTATACATACATTATTATTCTACGATATTGGTTTTAGTTACAGTTTTCAAAAAAAAATCAAAAATAAGATACTGGATACTTGAACCTTGAGGAAAACCCCAAAAAAATCAAAAAAATAGAAAAAAATGGCATCCATCCATCATCGTGTGTGTGCATCCATAATTCCATATGTGTACGTGATTTGTTGTGAAAAAGAAAATGAATTGACAAGTTTTTTTTTTCGAAATTTTAGCTTATCATCAATTCATTATACCACAGTCATCATAATTTTCACAATTAATTCAATATTTACATTCAAATTTTTCAGTTTGGTCTCTGGCGTGCATATATTGCCGCAGTCGAATTATTAAAAATCTTCGATTTAAAGTAAAGAAATAATATTTTGAGTGTCATTTGATTAAACTCATTTGTCGATTCCTTCTTTTATAATTTCAGATTAGAATGGTGAGTGTAATGTGTAGAATTTTACCTAGTACTTTATTCGTACATAATTTTAGTTTGATATTTCAATTCAATGGTTATTGAAAATACTTTTGCAGTTCGGTTATAAAACTGCTTCGGAATCAAAATCTGGTTGTCTGTTCGAAAAAAATCTGAATGGCGGCATCCAAACTTTGAGCAATTCTCTAGAACGGTAAAAACTAACAAGTCTACTATCAAAATGTAAGTTGTGTTAGAACTACGTATTTATAAGAAATTATGTGATTTGCAGACCGGCAAACAAATGTGTGAAATTTTCACTCAGTGGAGCTCACCCTCTGGAGTCGAAAGAGAAAAATGTAAGTAACTCCAACTTTTGTGGCTAATTTTTAACTAATTAAATTTTGTAATACCGAGTTCCTAACGTACATGTTTTAATTCATGATTGTACAGTATTTATCCGCGAGACATCAAATGGATATGAATTTATTAAGAAATGTCCAAGGTATCCATGCTCCTCTTCGAATTTCCATGGAGTTGAGAGCTAATCAGAATGTCGGACGTTTACCATTTTTGTCTAGCAGTAACCTATCTTCCGACATTATCATGGGGCGAGACGACTGTATCGATTTTACCGATATATTGTACCCGGCTGATATGCACGAACAACTGAACCGACCTCACATTGCTATGGAACGTTTCTGATTCACGCCTGTTTCTATTCTTCTTTTATATAATTTCGTATTTTTAGATATTTTCTTGTTTGGCCTCATAAATGAATAAATCTACATTATGCCGTGCCTCGCCTCTTTCCAGTCATGACCTCATAACTGCAACTACCACAACTGTTGAAGAAACTACTTGTACAGTATGGTTATTGTAACTTTATATATTTCACGTATACATATATCGACAACGCTTTATTAAATTTATAACATACATATAAGAAACGAGTAAATATGCGATAACGTGGAAAAATGATACGAATCAAATAATTGAGATCTAATCATTTTAGTTTGTTAATTCAATA
This sequence comes from Pseudococcus viburni, assembly GCA_033439095.1. Lineage (NCBI taxonomy): Eukaryota > Metazoa > Arthropoda > Insecta > Hemiptera > Pseudococcidae > Pseudococcus > Pseudococcus viburni. The sequence continues at coordinate 116,003 of JAVBJF010000617.1, read as the reverse complement.
ATGGTGTAACATTAAAACAGACAAAACAATCAACATGATTAAATAAACAGGATAAAACGATACACAAGTGAGTGACACTTCATCAAGATTCTGCAATCGCCAAGGAAGGTAAAACTTGTACCTGTGTTGACTTATTGGCATTGAATACTTGACCATGATGAAAAAGTTCATGTCTTGGGGACATTCCTAAACATACGAGTAGGCGTTTCAGATCAGTTCAACTAGGTCGAAATAGAAAGCATAATAAACCTAATACATCACCTTTGTTACTACCGCTTCCTTCCACAGGAAAATACTTTGAAAGTTTTATCAATGGTAATGGCAAATATCCGCTAATTAGAGGCATTAGATCGACGCAAATTGAACATTTTTCAGTTCCATCGAGTATAATGACTCCTACGATAAAAATAAAAGAATAAATCGTAGTAAACAAACCACAAATCTATCAATAATCACTGAATTCGTTATTTTCGTAGCTTAATACACTCATCGTGGTACCGTAAAACATACCCGTCGACATATTACAAATGGCCCATAGATTTTGATCGGCTACGACTTCGTACATCAATGAATACTTAGGGGTAGATTCGCCTCGTTTAACAGTAAATAATAAATGACACATTGTATTCACGCGACAGAATTCGCAACCTCTCATTGGATCGATGTTTGATTCGATAATATACAAAGTCTGAAAAATCACAAAAACTATTTTGAAATAAGTACATACTTATGACTGTGATCATGGAAAATTGATAACGCTCTCAGTCCTTTACCGACCTTAAAATCTGAAATGCAGCACACGCACTCGTAAGAACTAGCTTTCTCGTAAGCCGTGAATTCGACAGAAAACTTGACGGTATATTCACCGTCAAAATTGTCATCTTGTGCCAACAGTTCCCACATGAATGTAATATGTAATCTGTTTTGCACGACCTAAAATGTAAAGTGAAGCATCCATTGAAATGCGAACCAAAGTTCATCCATGTACTTACGAATATGACCATTATGGTCACTTAAAACGCTTACAAACGGTTGCGCACACGCGGGGTTGAGAGGCTTGGTTGAAATATTTTCTTGAGAAATACACAGAGACGGATTTTTTAAAACTATTCGTTCTTTAGTAGCTCCATTCACGGTAACCAATATGAATTTTCTCATCTTTGCCGTGTGTATACGACTTAAAACCACAAACGGTACGTGAAATTGAATAGTTTGACACACTTCTTCGGTCGCCCAAGGATATTTCAACCAAATCTAAAATACCATGACATATGAAGATAAAAAACAGAAATGAAGCAGGTTTTCTCAGTATTACGAAAACAATGCAAATTACCTTATGAACGATTACCGAACCGTCTGTCTGCGACGGAAGTGCGGAACAAACATTCAAATCGATAGAATAATTATTTTGAAATTTTTCGCAAATTTCATTCAAGTTAATTTTAATTTCGCTTCTTAAATTCGTTTCATGGGCCAAACTTATTTTCAGTCCATCTGACGAACGCAAAATTAAAATTGGATCCTGAAACCGTTAGTGACTTAGAACTTTACATTCTCACGCGCTGATTCATTGTAACTAACCTGATCCAACATATAAGTTCCCATTGATATGCTTAGAGAAACTATTGACTCGATACCAGCGATTAACAAACAATCGTTTTTTGCTTCTAATGAAATCATCGGTGGAATGTGTTTCACGCAATACTTCACTTTATTGAGAAAATTAACGCCCGTCAAGAAATACAGTTTATCAGAAATATTTACACTCAACTGCCCCATACAGTAAATCCCGGCCATTTCTTCTTCCTGATCGAAAAAGATGAACAAACAAAATATTCCAAACATTATACGCGAAATTATAGTATATTACTTAACCGTGGGACAAATGCGCAAATACCCAACGAGTGCTGCAACAACACGAGTTGGGTGTTCGCGTATTTGTTCCTCGGTCAAGTAAGATATTTTACTTGATTGGTATAGGTAAAAAGTGCATCAAACACTGTTTCTGTGGGGAGATTGATAAGAACGAAAAAAATTGAAAATTAGTTTTCTTGTTTAAATGAGTGAGTTACTCTCAGAGGCTTCGTGGGAATAGTATGAGAAATGTTATGAAACTTTCAATTATTTGGCTCAAGAAAAACAAAACTCAGATTTCAGAGAGCTCGCTTTCGTTTAAGTTTATTGAAACCATCTCATCACTCGAGTCAATCCATTCAAATTTAAAATTAATGATATCTAATACTCAAAAATAACCTTGATATCGATAAATTTACGAAAGTGAACACGTTAAGAAATAATGCTACTTCTCTGATAGAGGAACAAGTTAAAACGTGTATTTTACTCAAAACTCATCGGTAAAAGGGTTCAGTTTCAGTACCGCACTGAAAACAGTGTGGTACTGATGAAAACAGTGCGGTACTGATTCTAAAAAAACTGAACGGTAAAAAGGGTCGGTACCACACTGTTTTCAGTGTGGTATTGATACCTAGTACCTGCACCAATTAAGTAGAAATCGTTAATAAGTCATCAAGCAGATGGATATGCATAATTCAAAAAACTAGAAACGAAACGTACTTTTGAAATTAAAGTAATGACATTACTTCCTGGCCTCAGAGTAATATTATGGCATTCCAAAAAATTGGCATCTTTTATTTTCTCGATTAAACTGATATTTTTAATTTTTTGACTATCTTGACGTCTGGAACACACGTGAATAAACAAGTAAATGAAACGAAAAAAACTTTATAAAATTCAGAGGAAACGCCTATTCGTTCGACACTAACACTACTTTCATAGAGGAAATAATTCATTCGTTTACCTCAAATGACTTTCTATGTTTCTACAGACGACATTAGCAGCTGCTAGACTCTTGTCTTGCTGATATTCAAGCGCGTAAATCAACGGAACTTTAGCGGGCGCATTATTAGTTTTATTAAAGTGCCTAAACATTGGATCAAATTTGATTACATTATAGAAATTCCGTAACAATAATGCAGATTGCAATTGCCATGCACAAAACGAAGAAACTGTTATCGAATACCGATCAAACTCACTTAATCAACACATTTTTATAGTCCAATTCTGCAATTTTTTTATGCTTTTCGTCGTTATTTAAGCAACTCACGACCGATATCGAAACATTTGAGCAAACGATTTCTAATGGAAACTTGTTCGTAATATCTACGACTGCGTGCACACGAAGACCGGTTTGCTGTACTTCGACATTAATACTGTTCACCGTGAAACCTTCCTCAAATGGTATTAGCCATTCTGAAATTGTAAAAACTCGGTTCAAGATTCCTCAGAGTAAAATATACATGCAACAAAACTACGGCCGATATGATTTACCAGAACTATCAGTGTTTTTTTCTTGTATCAACGAAGAAATTTCTTTGAAATACGATAATCGGCATTCAACGTCGAAATGATTAGAGCACGTTACGGCAATACAAGTTTTGATGTATCTATCGAAGAGCGTAATGCGTATTTAAATAAAATGAGCAATGAAAATTGCGTTGAAACGGCGCAAAGCTGTCAAAGACCATGGTATGAAAACTTTGCGTATAAAATATACATACATAGTCATGTAAAAAATTTTACGTTTTAGAAAAGAAAGCAGTCAAAATATTTCCAAAATAATTTAGTTATTCTAGTTGTTTCATTATGGACGATTACATGCTGCAAGGAGGGCACCCGTAAGAAATTAAATACCCAAGTGCACATTTTTCTCGCGGAGTCTTCATACGAATTATGCAATCATAAATGAAGAGAAAGTTAAATTAACCTTTCTGTTTCTTTCATATTTTTGTAACAATGCAAAAGCTGCAGTCTTATTTCGTTAGCTAGAATTGGCCATTCGTCCGCTTGGTATAAACATAATACGCTTGCTAAGAATGTCGAAGCTCTGGATAAATCACCGAGCTGAATGTAAAAATCCGCCAGCTGTTTACCGATAAAACGAGCCGATCTCATTCGTCCTTTATGTTTGTACGTGACCATGGCTTGTTCAGAAAGCTCCTAAAACAAAAAAGAACAATAAAACGTAGGAAAATATATGTACCTAGCACCTATACGTAATGGACGCGAACGTATTTTCTCATATTTCCCATCAGCCATTATTCGTAGGCGTTATGTTCAACAAAATGTGAAAATTTATTGTCGTAAAAGGAATACGTCATACCAAATAACTTTTGCAGAACGCCGGCTTCGATGAAAAAGCTTCTTTCAATTTATCGACCGGAGTAACATTGCTCGCAGCAGATAATTTGACCGGTTCTGAAATACCAGAAGATAAACCAACAATAGTGTGTAATTGTTCGCTAGATTGTTCACAATTCGGCATTAAACCGCACAATTCGCCCAGCTCGCGCAACTGCAACCAATGAAGTTTCAACCTCGTGCTTTACAATTTCACGAAAATGGTACAATCTCTTTCATAAGCAAATCTCCCGTACCTTCAGAGTTGCTAATTCAAGTAACGGCGCTGTGAATTGAGAGCATGCGTCCACTTGAGCGGATTCGTTGAAGTTCTGGCACATGAAAATAATTTCCAAACAGCATAAAAAAATCCAACAAGCGATCGCTCCGTTTGGGTATTGTATTTCTAAAATTTTTATCTCGTTCAAGCAGTTATGAATGAAAGGTAAAGCACGTTGGGCAATCTGAAATGCAAATGGCGGCGGTATCACATAAAATGAGGAATATACAAACATCATTTGCGACAAAAAAATCAAGTAAGACGCCAACCTCCCAAGGTTTAGACATGAACAACAACATAGCTGCTTGTCTAGAAAATAAATAACATCTAAAATCCAATAATGATATTCTGTGGTTATGCAGACTCAATCTGCAATTTTGGCTCACTTTGCACGTTAACAAAATACTGGACCAACTATCGACTGGTATTTGAAACGACGATAGCCATTTCGGAGCGTCTGAAATGCATTTGAGATGGTCGATAACGATGAAATGAATTGCAATGAAAGAAATGACGGATAAAAGTAATTGACGAACCTGTTAGACTAGAATTACGAATAAATTGAGTAAATAAGGCATCTAACTCGTCGTATTGAATTAGAGCTTCTTCGTACATACCCAGCATTTCTAAAACGAATGCTAATTCTTCCTACAGCGAGAAAAATGCGTTAAAATTTTCGCGAATAACAATAAATTCAAAAAAATAAAAATAAAATACGGCGAATTAAAATAAAACCTGTAGCAAAAAATAATTGCAAAAACTCCACTCCGGTTGATTTCTGCATTCTCTCTGTGTGCGTATATATTCCTCTAATTTTAATAAAGCGCGATCGTAAGACGTCAATATCAGTAGTCGAATATTAACAACTAAAGCTCTCCACGAAGATCCAGTTCGAAATTCGGATTTCAACGGATTTATAACTGCTAAACATCTAAGTACAAATGAATAAATAGATTTTGTAATACACCCAAATAGGAAAAATCAGCATTTCTTTAAAAAAAAAAGAACGCAACATATCAATTACCGGTCGACGTGTTTAACAGCAAAATCGTTTTTAATCCTATCAAAAACTGTGGTGCGCGGTAAAAGTTTGTTATGTTTACGGAAGTCATATGTTTCTACCAAGACGATCAACCAATCCATGATGTTGTGATTATGCAAGATATCCAACCAATTTTTGATTTCATCGTGCAATGAGTTTTTGTATGTATCTATGTCCTGAAATCACGAAAAATGAAATATTATATTTCGATAACATCAGCGTCGTTAATCAGGATGTGTTCAGGTTTTCGTGTATTGCAGCAAAATACGAACAGCGCACTGAGTCCAAAATATATGTAGAATAGGTTCTTTTAAAAGCTGATAATTATCTTCTTTTTGAAGAATATCTTCACTGAACGGTATAAATACCGCGTTCAATGTTACAGCTCTTGAAATTCGACCAAACGATCTCCTCCATTCAGTTGGCTCTTGCGGAAGCGCTTGGATTAAAATAGGTTCAAGATTCAAAAATAAGTCTCGATCTCCGACATCTAACACAAAAACAATTTGGACAACGTTACCGTATGAAATGATAAAAATCTATCAGTTGGACATCATCTCTCTTTTAATAAACAGCTTTGGCATAGCTGCACTGAAACGTATTATTAAAAACTATCAAAACTCCAGGCAAGAATTTATACGCAAATGACTTACAAGTAATTAAAGGTTTATAATCCGAAACAGAAAAATACTTTGAATCGTCCTGCTTCGTCAAATTTGACATTTTTAATTCGATGGCAATTTAAAATTGGATCACAGGATCTTGCACTAGATACTACACTGATTCATGCAGTTCGCATTTTTAATGCTCACACTAACGTATTCGACAAAAATAATTACTTCGGTATTTTGTGAAACGATTTCATTTATGACGAAAATCTCCTCAAAACCAACTATACACCAAAAATGAAGGAATCAGTTTCCAACTTCACTTCTAATAAAAAAACATCGCTTATCAATGATTAATTATGGATTACTAATTAGACATGGATAGTACTTTTTTTTTAATGGAATCAACTTTTACTCAACGGCATTTTCACCGATTGCTGTCGTTGCTATGGCAACATGAAAAACACCAACCTGGAAATCCTCTCAGAAAATGATAACTCGGAACTGTGACAGAACGTTTTCAAAAAATGAAAGTAAGTAGTAAATAGTACATTTATTCTAGAAAAATCAGAAAAATCTCGAAAGGGATCAATTTTCCAGACTGTCTGTTGTTTCTTCTTTTAAAGCTGAATTAGATTGTTCGATCACCTACTCAATTTTCAATTCCTATCAATGGCTTTACCAACGCCAGAAAGTGGCTTTTTGATATCTATTACCGGGCAGATAGAAAAAGCTGATTTTCCAGACTTCGATAACATTTATTGTAAATATTGTTTCGTATACGGTCCAGATTGGGAATTAATTTCGGTTAGCATATTTCACGAATTATAATTGATATCGTTCTGAATAGATTTTGAAAACACTATTTACCTAATTAATATGTACGTTTTCATGCACTTTTTCAGGGAACAGAAGAAGGAATTTCGCAAGTTTCAAGGAAAAGTCAAGATGAACGCCAGATATTCGTCATCAATTTTCCAATAGAAACGTGCTTCAAAAGCACAAATCCTTATGGATGTTAGTTCACTTTGGTGCCGTGTACCAACGATTATCTGATCGCAATTTATAAATAAGATTACAGTAACGTACAAGCGTATGTTTTCATTATAGGGCCTAGAATCGTTCTTAGCATTTATGGAATGGATGCTTTCGGAAATGACGTAGTTCGTGGCTACGGAATGGCTCATTTACCAATTACTGCTGGGAAATGCACTAAATGGTTTGAATTTTTCTTTTCGTAACCTAGTTACTGCGTAATGTAAAATTCGAGGCGATAACCGAATTTTAAATTCGTAATTCAGCATTGCCACTTTTGTACCCGCGTCGAGTTCCTTACTACAACAAATGACCTCGTGGTTGACGGGGCGAAGACCGGAATACATAGATCCTAGGGTACTGGCATTCGGAGACGGAAGAGAAGGTAAAAACTTCATTTCGTTTCTACGTTTTCAATCAAAAATCATTAATAATATACATACTGTATATTTTTTCAGTAACTCGTGTGACGAGTCGAGGTAAAATTTGGATTACTTTCAATCTTTTGATGAAAGATGTTCGAAAATATGGATTCGATAATATTCCAAGAGAAGAAATAGTTACCGATCTATCTAGTCACTTATCGAAACCGCGAAACAGCACCTGATTCGTCACAAAAATCTGAAAACATGTAAATATCATCGCAGCACAAGCATCGCCGAATTTCGGTTTTCTCATCTTCGCCAGATTGAAAGTATTATTTTGCACGAGTATTGAAAATTGTGCATTACAGCAAACTCAGCGGTACTATTTGAGAGTTTGTATACAAAGTATGTTTCAGTTATTCGTATGATATTCGGACAATTCCAACAATTCATGTCTAATAATAACTGTTATATCAGTGTTACAGTTTCCAAAATACGGATCCGAGATGGAAGAAGTGGTCATAATCACTCAATTTTCAAAATGTGTAGTAATGGTTTTTGTTCCATGTATAATGTAATAACTTATCCGTGTACGCGATAACAATACGAAAATAAGTAGGTAGCAGGTACATCAGAACGACGAACATTTCAAAAAACATTCGTAAATCTTCGAGTGATTATTTAAAATACCTACCTACGCGAAACACGATAACATTGTCGTAAGAATAACTACCGGTCAAAAACAAAAAATGTACAACGTGTAATGCTTGTATGTATTCGATATTTTAAAAATGATTTAGATTTACGCCCGTATTTTTTTGGCCCCATTCCAACGAGAATGTGTCAGCGTTTTGCAGTCGAAAAAAAGTAACGTTAGTTGTATGGTTTATTCAACTTGCGGAACGTTGATCGCGAGATGCATTATGCAAGTACATATTTTATCTTTTTTGATATTAGGACTGTGTCCATGGTTTGTGTACAACCGAGAGAAAGAACTTGAAAAACACGATATAAAAATTCGTAAGTCGATTATTTTTTCAATTGACGCTTTTGAAAATTTTCATGATTACGTGTTATCTGTATTATGTGTGATTGTTTCGTCACGCAATAATGAAAATTCAGTCCACTAGGTACAATTAACACCGTACCGTACTTTCGGTTTTTAATATTCGACCAAATATTTATATTTTTTAGATTATTACTTACGGTGAACGTTTTCTAACCCGCACTTCAAATGTATAATTATTACTAACATTTATTTTCTAGTTTTGTACGAAAAGCATATTTTGCGATTGTTTTTCTCATTTTTTATATATGTACCTAGGTAGGTACCTAAATTAAAAAATGAATAAACCGTAACGCTGATAATTCGTGTTATTTATTGGATCACGGAGTGATGAAATGCATTTGCTTGGAAAACATTTCAGTGGGACTGTTCGGACCAGAAGATGAAGAAGAAATGTTTGTATTCCGAAGAGCTGTCGAAGATGCGAATACAGAGTTAAAAAGAACGCAATGGAATTTGACAGGTGAAGTTATTAATTTGGAGACATACGACAGTTTCGCTCTAAGCGATATGGGTAAGTAAAGATAAAACGAATATCTTCGATTTCATTCAACTTTTATCGCCACTAATTCGTACATTCAATGGACAAGTATGCAAGAAGTTGGAACAGTCGCCAGGGTTTGCAGCGATTTTTGGGCCAGACAATTCCGATATCACCAATATCGTTAGATCGATTACGTCGACCAAAAAAATACCTCACATCGACACTAGATGGGACACTTCTTATTCGGAGGCTTCCGAAATATATATAAATTTATTCCCCGAATCGACCAAATTAGCAAAAGTAATTATGTACCTACATCGAACTAGATGACATTTTATCCATTTATCCTACAAATTTTCGTATAAAAACAATACAATACTCGAGTAGATAAGTATTGACTACCTATGGTAACTAAAATATCCTCTCGCTTCAACGTTTCAAGGCGATAGATCAAGTGCTCGAAGACATGGATTGGGAAACTTTTACTTTGATTTACGAAAATCCGGAAAGTCTCATAAATTTGCAGGATGTTTTGAAAAAGAAAATGGGCCGTTCTTTGTACGAAAGACCGACAGTAATTATGAAGCAGTTACCTGAGCGTGAAGAAGACTATAGGTGAGTTTGACAGCAAAAAATCATACTCGCCTAGATCGTCTATCAGTTGAAGCATTTCTCATTCTACTGAACAGTTCATAAAATTACTTACGCACACGATATGTATCAACTTTATAAAACAAATATTAGTACCTATCTATTAGAAAAAATGGATTAAGTAATTTTTTTTTCAATTCTATGTATGCCATCTTTTCATTTTGCAGACCATTTTTAAAAGAAATAAAAAATTCGTCCGAAACGCATATCATGTTGCATTGTTCACCGGAAAGCATTATCCATATTTTAGAAAAAGCCAAAGAGGTAGACTTAGTGGGGCCGTACCAAAATTTTTTTTTGACTTCTTTAGTAAGTCATTTATCTATTCTACACACCATAAGTACATCTACACACCCATACTGACTTGACCTACCTAAACAAAACGATGCAATCTTTTTTTTTCTTTGCTTTTCAAGGATGCGCACACTATAGATTTCAAACAGTTCCGATCAATGTCAAATATATCGAAAAGCGAAGCGAATATAACTACTTTACGAATAGTTAATCCAGAAAATGAAGCACTCATAGAAATTGTTCAGAAATGGAAAAAACGAAAAATTGGCCTCAATGAGAAAATGATCGATATTACGGAGAAAACGATAAAGGTAGGTACTAGGTAACTACTACCTACTTACAGTAAATCCAACATCTAGGTATACATATACCCTTAGTTACCTACCTAAATAATAAATTTTCAAACTTTCCATTCAGACTGATACTGCTTTGATGCGTGATGCGGTTATTCTTTTTACTCAAGCGCTGAAAGATATGCCTAAAAATTTCACGACCGAAATAATATCATGCAGCATTTCTACGTCTACTTGGGAGCAAGGCCAGCAATTTATGAAAAAAATGAAATCTGTAAGTAGAAGGGGGTCGCGAACAATGGTAATGGTGTAGTATATTTTAGGATACCTTCGCCGGTACGTTGACCAATTAAAAACAGTATTTTTCAATATTTTAGATCGAATTCGAAGGCTTGACCGGTGAAATGGAGTACGAACAGAACGGAAAACGAAAATTTTTCGCTTTGGAAATAATCGAAGCGAATTCCGAACGCTATCGAAGTTTAGGAGCTTGGGATCCTGTGCGGGAAGTGCGTCACTATCGAAATGTATCCGAATTACAAAAAGAAAGCAGTTTATCGATAGCTAATAAAACTCTGAGAGTCGTATCGAAGATCGTATGTACTTATTAACACTTTACTATTTATCGCAGCTTATCTATTCCATTTTAGGGTGGTTTTGTGCATGCGCGCGCGAAGCGAGGGCGAAGCCTTGAAAAAATTGAATTTAAATGCCCAAAAAATACATATTTTCTTATGTTTTAATGCTTTGAAAAACTCTACCTGGTATAATTTGCGAATGTAAAAATGATACTTCGTAGGGACCCCTTTAACCGATGAGGGGGAGAAGGGGTACCTACAGTGCACCCCTTATAGGCACTCTACATCTTCAACGCCGCGCCACTGGCTTTATATGTACTTATACCTAATAAAACGATCAAAAATCGTACTGTTTCGAACAGATACATACCTATGTAGGTAGGAAGGTAGCTAGGTACCTATAAAAAAAGGACGGATGATTTTTTATTTTCTTGTAGGTAGCTCCGTACCTAACATTAGTGAATGCTACCGACAGCGTTGGTAACGATAGATACCAAGGGTTTTGTAAAGATCTGCTCGACGAGTTGGCCAAAATGCTCAAATTTAATTACATCTTGGAAATTCCTTCGAATTCGGAAACAGGCGGGCTGAATCGAGAAACGGGACGTTACACAGGATTAATCGGAGAACTTAGAGAGCTGGTAGGTCTAGTTACCCTACCGGATTACAGATTTACGTATCTATTGAGCAACAAATATTTTTTTCCTAAATGAAAAAAATAGGTACCTAATTCGAGTTTTCTCGTTGTTTTTTTCAGAGAGCTGATTTAGCCATTTGTGATTTTACAATAACGCCCGAGAGAAAAAAAGCCGTAGATTTCACAGCGCCTTTCATGTCATTAGGTACGAAGTGATTTTTCAACGTATGTGTATTCGCTTCAAATTGCATTTTTCCTTCTCACTTACCTACCTACGAAATTTGCGCGCCTTTTTTTTTCTGCCCAGGGATAGGTATTTTATATACAGTTAGTCCGGCCAAAGAAACAAGTTATTTTTCATTTTTGGATCCTTTCGACCATACAGTGTGGATCTACGTAGTAACAGCGTTCCTCGCCTTATCCATAGTTAAATATATCATCGCAAGGTTTGTAATATACCAAGACCTACCAACTTATGTATATGTATGTAATACGATAGGTGTAAGTAGGTAAGGTACCTATAGTAAAAATCTACGTAGGTACTTATGTATGGTACACACTCTATTATAAATCAGTGAAAATTATCGAAAATCACTGGAAAACATTCAGAATTGCAGCACAGTAATACATAAATCAGTGAAAAAAAAATCCTAAAAAATCAGAGAAAATTCATTGAAAAGTCAGTAAAATCTCTGAAATTCTTTGAAAAATCAGCGAAAATTCGCTGAAAATCAAATCATTTCGCTGATTATCCTTGTGCTGCAATTCTGACTATTATCAATGACTTTTCACTAGGTAATTCAAAATGAGAGAGTACCTACTACCTACTACCTACGTGGCATAAGAGGTAGTTTTTTTTTGACGTAAAGGTGTTCGCCCTACGAATGGGAAGGTAATCATCCCTGTGACCAAGATCCGGAAGAATTGGAAAATGCGTGGAATTTAAAAACGTGCCTTTGGTTCGGATTAGGTTCGCTTCTACAGCAAGGTTGCGACATTTTACCAAAGTAAGTACGTTACATCGGTTCCTACATGTGTAGATTACCTACTGACATGACACTGACCCAAGCACCAGGCAGGTTATCGCCGATGGTATACCTATCAGTAGCGAGTAGCCTTCGCTTCCGATGCCTATTACCAACACATAGATCTACCTATGATTTTGAACGGCATGCGCAGGGATGGTAACCGAAACCATAAACCCGAACATAACCATTTATTTTACGTTTGTAAAACCGTAACCAGAAAAACCAAAACCCAAACGAGCAGGTTTTTTTGAAACCTCCAACGTCCCAAACCCGAACAAATTGAAGGAACCAGATCGAAACCAGAAACTGTAATAATTCGTTTCGGTTTCGATTTTCTATTTTCTTTCAAGTTTTTTACGTATTCAAATGCCTGCTTTCCATTCTCCAATATTTTTTGTGATTTTCAATTACTTTGATACTTTTGATGTTTTGATTCATTCATAGTCAGCTAAAAGCTCACGTGTATTTCTATTCCAACTATCAATTAAGTTTTGTTTCATACTTTGATAAGTAATTTAATTTTCATTACGTTTTAATGTTTTATGTTATCCGAGGTATGGACCCCACCTTCTCACCTTCTGGAGCTGATTCTGATTGAGTAAATTTGTATTATAGGTACCACAAGACAGTCAAACCTGGAAACTCGAATACCTTCATGACGTCACTACTCATACCACTGAATGCCGTTTCGACTTTTTTTTTCAAAGTCCAGATTATTTTACGTAATTTTAAATAGTTTAGAATTTTCTGAAAAAGTTTTCCAACTCCAAATTTTTTCCTCGTAATTTTTTCAACTCCTAATTTTTTTCTCAGAAATTTCTCAACTGAAATTTTTCTCTAATGTTATTTTTCCACGACCGAATTTTTTTCTGACGTAATTTTTCCACGACCAAAGTTTTTCTGAAGAATTTTTCCATTATTGAACTTACATCTTTTTTGAAAAGAATGACTTCTGTTTGATTGACGTCGTAAAAATTTTATTTTCTCGCAATTTTCACACCTGAAAATTTTCCACGTCCTATCATAATTTTTTCAACTCGAATTTTTTTTCTCAAAATTTTTATGGCGTCAATCAAACAAAAATCATTCTTTTCAAAAAATATGAAAGTTCAACGATGGAAAAATTCTTCAGAAAAAAATTTCAGTGGAGAAAATTAAATTACATATGTCAGAAATATTTCAGTTGAGAAAATTCGGAGAAAAAAATTCTGAGGAAAAAATTTGGTGCTGGAAAACTTTTTCAAAAAATTCTAAACTGTTTAAAACTGACGTAAAATATTCAACGGCATTCAGTGGTATGAGTAGTGACGTCATGAAGGTATTCGAGTTTCCAGGTTTGACTGTCTTGTAAATAATCTGCTAAAATTTTCGCATAAACGAATTATCTCATCGGATATCAGTCGCCGAATTCAAAATCAAAACAAGTGCCCACAGGATTGTAAACAATAATAAACAATGTTGCCAACATATATACAGAAATTTTAAAGCGGTCTAATGACGACGACGTCGACGACATGATCATTTTTCACGAAATTTTGGCAAAAAAAAAACAATCAATCAATTCAAATTCAATCATACGAAGTTGAAAAAAATAAGTTACAAATTACAAATAAACAAATACATAAATAGATCGAATAATCGAAATACAATAAATCTCATTTATTTTTCAACAAAGCTAGTGTAAAAAAATAAAAATGCTTACGAAGCAGAGCAATTTTTAAATTTTAATACGATTATATGGAAATTGGAACTCCGAATCGGTCGCTTCGAGGAAAAAGGAAAAACCTCTTGATCCGTTTTCACAAAAACATAAAATTACCAATGTAAATTAATTCTAAATAAGAATCATAAAATTAGATACCTAACATAAAAAGAAAAAGAATAAACAGATTGGATGAGTTGAAAAATTTGTTCAAAATTTTTCCCAACTTGAAAACGTCAGATATTGGAAAATTGATCATTCAATCGTTAAATTATTAGGTATCAAATTTTTCAGGTCCTGTCGAGTCGAAAAAATTCAGAATTTATTTAAATTCGGAAAAAAGTAGACAATCTAAGAAAGCTATGAAAATTTTAACTGGAAAATTTTTGGAGAAATTGGAAAAAATTTGCTTAGAATTTGGTTGGTATTTTCACAACATTTCAATGTTTCATTCTTTCTGTTCAAAATTTTCCGAGTTGAATTTTTGAAAAAAATTATAAGTATGTAGTTCAAATATTCATAATTTTCTTCATTATTTTTTTTAAAAAACTCAACAGGACGTTTTATTGTTATTTAAAAAAATTTTTTTTTTCAAGTTAGGAAAAATTTCAGAGTTATTTTTCCGAAATTGATTACGAATATACTTACGTGATGATGAAAACGGATGAGCGATAAATGATCGAGGAAAAATACTCGCAGAAAAATGAAATTATTAGTAAAATTTTGGCAAAAAAAACAGAATCAAACCAAGTTGAAAGAAAATAAAATCATAAATGAATGGATCGAATAATCAAAAATACAATAAGTATACATCTCATTTTTTTTTTCAAAAATAGAACGAATGAAAAAATTTTTGAAAAATATTCAAAATTTTTTTATTTTTTATTTGTTTCTACTCCGCTGGACTTTCATTTTTTTTGATTTTTTTCAAGTTAAGAAAATGTTTAGAGTTGAAAAAAAAAATTGAAAAGATTAAAACTTGAAAAAATGACGTGTACCTAATTGCCTAGAGTGAATTTAAATAAAAAGAACGAATTTTTCCGTCCCACTTTAACAGACTTCGGACTGTCAGACTTTTGAGCCTGGTGTGGTTAAAAAATTCGTCCTTTTCATTACCCATGAAATACGGACATGCCCTACCTACTAAATTATTAAATAAATTAACCTCAATTATCCGTATGCACGATGTATACAAAATTAACCAACAAAAAAAAACTACAAGAGTAAATTTTTAGAAAAATGAAAAATTGTTGCCAATGTGGGGGGGGGGGTTAAAAAAAGAGTAATTTCTTGGGCTACCTAGACATATTGGGAGAAAAATGCATAATAAATACCAAACCTGGATTCTTCGACATTGGGACTGAAAAGAGAAGAAATTATTTCGAATAGGAGAGATTAGGAAGGAACCTATAATCCGCGACGGAAAAGAGGTAAAATATTTGTCAGGATGGAGGAAGGAATCGGTACTTACCTGTTTCAAAAAATACTCGATCAAAAATTATATTATTTTAAAAAAAATTACCAAAAAATCATCAAAAATTATCAAAAATTCATTTAAAAAGTATCAAAAATTCATTAAAAAAGTATCAAAAATTCATTAAAAAAGTATCAAAAATTCATCAAAAAAGTATCAAAAATTCATCAAAAAAGTATCAAAAATTCATCAAAAAAGTATCAAAAATTCATCAAAAAAGTATCAAACAATTGTGTTTAAAAAAATGTATAAAAAATTTAATTTTTTTTTAAAAACTAGAAATTGAAATTTTCTTGAATCGGGTGTTTGAAACTACCTTCAATTACGTTTCGCGTAAATTGAAATTAAAATCGGAACAATAATGTTCACCTACCTCGTAATCTTCTGCTGAAATGAAAACCGAAATTATCACGTTGGAGAAGAGATGGATTAAACGGGTAAAAAAATGGGAAAAAAATTGGAAACGCGCATTAATTACAATCAAAGGTCGTTAGGAACCCGGATCATCCCACCCACTTGCTCGTTTCATTTTCCTGCATGGCCTGGGATGTTGAAGACAACAAAGAGGCCGCTTCACACAACACACTCCTTTCTTACCCAATGTTGTGTAGAACCTAGGGGGTAGACTACAACATTGTAGACCGCGGCAGCGCCTGGGTCATCGAGGATTTTACCCCTCTTTGGCAGGCCGGAACTGTAAACCCCATACCGCGGGCCGCGATACGGCTCCCTACGGTGCTAACGACTCCGGAATCCCACGCACCCCCTTTGGTTACCAACGAGCTGTTCATGATCATCCGATCCAACCTGCCATGGAGTATAGAGGGGTGAGCGAACCGGTTATCGGCAAGCGTATCCGTACAACAACGCCCTAACGATAACCCTGGCATTCGCAGTGGATTCCTTGTCTCCCCATCAGCGAAACACCCAGGGAGCAGACCCTGGATTCCTGAATCTCTGATCTGCGAAAGCACCGGCTACTCCAACGTAATACTTTCCTAATGAAAGTTTTACTATGGTTGGGGGGAGTCTAACCAGAAGCCCAGAGATGAACCCGATTAAATTTTGCATTACCTACCCATTACCTATAGACTCGACATTGGACAGACTAGAAAGAACTTTTCTCCTTAACTACCTAATCAAAAAAAAAAAACAGCAGACAGCCCTACTGTCCTCACACCCTGAGCACCTTCAATTTTCAAACCTTTGACCAGCGATTCGAACGAACTTTAATCGTAATTAATGCACGCCAAATGGATCAGGATTTTCTTGTAGGATAAGTAGAGAAGCAAAAATCTTCATAGGTGCACTTTGCACTAATTTCCTGAAATGGAGAACAGGGGTAATCATGTAGGAAAAAAAACATGCGCCAATATTTTTTATAATTATTCATAATTACATATTATTCAAAAACAATGCTGAAATTGAAAAAAAAAGGATTTTGTGAGAGGGATGAGACTAATGCTGAAATGGAAAAAAAGAATTGTGGAAAGGGATGAGAAAAATGACGCTTAAATTGTCCATGCTTCAAGTGTATATGTCTATTTTCAATACACTTTCAAATACCTTTTATAATTTTCCTGAAATGGAGAATAAAAATAGTCATTTAGGAGGAAACATGCACCAATATTGTTCGTCAATACACAGTTATGAACCAAAAATAATAAACACGATATGCCATTATATTAACAAGCAGTCATCAGTAGTAATTTCTCTGTAAATGGAAAACAAAAAGGATTGCAAAAGGAATGAGACAATGGTGCTTAATTAAACAATGATGATACACGATCTTGATGAAAATTTTCCAATAAATACCAACTGCTCATAGTCGTACGTAGCATTCACCAACAGGGGGGTTAATTAGGTGCTAGGTAGCCGAATCATGAGCCAAAATTCTAAAAATTTTAAAACCTCGAAATTCAAGAACAGAAAAATGTCAATTTAAAACTCAAAAATTTGGTCTCAAAAATTAATTTTACAAAAAACATATCACGAATAAATTGAGAAAATAAAACACGAATAAAAAATCACAATCGAATAAAAAAAATGTCCCAATAGGAAAATTTTTAAAAATTGGCAATAATATTATCAAAACTGGACAGATTTTAGTTTAAGAAAATTTTGATATTTCAAGATCAGAAAATTAAAATCAATTAATAGGTGAGGAAGGGGAGAGGGGTTCACTAGCGAAATTCGAAATCGCGAATAAAAATTGCTAACATCATGCATACGTACTTACTGAATTTAAAAGAAAATAAGACTACGTTACCAAATACCATACACTTTTGAACTGGATTTTTTTTCATTTTCAGAATGGCAGGCTTTCTCGATGAGGAATTCACAGTTGGTTCTGGACTTCTTCAGGACATGGCATCCTTTTCATAAATCTGAAAAAAAAATCAAAAAATTAGAAATTGATTCGAAATAAATATTAAAAATAATCAGTTTTATTCAGAAATGATTAAAATCGGAATTTAAAAAAAAAAAGTGAAACCGAATGCAAAAATTCACTAAAAAAATTCAACAAATATAAATTGACACCACGTTAATAAATATTAAAATCCGAATTTTTTTTAATTTGAAACCAAATGCAAAAATTTACTAAAAAAAATTCAACATACCTAAGTACCTAATATTGACACCACGTTTATAAAAAATATTAAAATCCGAATTTAAAAAAAATGTAAAACGAAAATAAATGCAAAAATTCACTAAAAAAATTCAACAAATATTGACACTACGTTAATAAATTTTACCGAATAAAAAAAAACGTAAAATTGAATCATGCAATGAATTTTGAAAAAAAATACAAAATTATATAACTCACCATCAGTTGTGTTGAAATTCTCCTACGAAAACTCCATTTACTGAAAATCATCTTCATTGGAATGCATTCCTAAAACTAATTAAAAAACTGAATTAATATTGATAAATATGGTACCTAAAAACCTCAAAAATGTGAAACTAAATGCAAAAATTCACTAAAAAAATTCAACAAATACTGACACCCCACGTTAATAAATATTAAAATCCGAATTTAAAAAAAAAAGTGAAACCAAACGCAAAAAATTCACTAAAAAAAATTCAACATAAGTACCTAATATTTTGACACCACGTAATAAAAAATATTAAATCCGAATTTTAAAAAAATGTGAAACGAAATGCAAAAATTTACTAAAAAAATTTCAACATTGACACCACGTTCATAAATTTTACCGAAAAAAAAAAACGTAAAATTGAATCATGCAATGAATTTTAAAAAAAAATACAAAATTATAACTCACCATCAGTCGTGTTGAAATTCTCCTACGAAAACTCCATTTACTGAAAAAATCTTCTCCATTGTTGGAATCATTCTTCATTGGAATGTGTACCTAAAACTAATTAAAAAACTGAATTAATATTGATAAATATGGTACCTAAAAACCTCACAACTACCGAAACCTGCGTAGACCAACGAAGACCAAAACACAACAAAAGCCCCAAATTCAAAAACCAACGACCACACACAACGAAAGCCCCAAATTCGAAACCAACGACCAACGCGACAAAAAGCCCCAAATTGAAAAACAACATCGAAATTTGGAAAAAAAAGACAAAACGACCAAGGAATTAATACATCGAAATAAAAAATCAGACGAAACGATCATCAAGAAAACGAATAATGAAAAAAACTTGCACGACTAAAACTCTATCAACACCTAGCATCTCGCGAGACGTCACCACCTCGATGATCATCGAAGAACTAAAAATTGAAATTTGAAAACGTAAAAATCACACAAACAATACCACCTAAGGTACCTCATCCACCCCTATACCCTCACTACAAAAATAGAATTCTCTGACAAAGAATAAAAAAAAATCATGACCTAACAAGCTCTCTGATTGGATCCAACTCCTAACTCATTTCCCCCACTTTTCAAGAAAGGATTCAAATGCCTTACGAAAAGAATTAAATAAAAGATGACTCAGTGAACAGATACGCCGACCGAATGACAATTCTAATAAATTTTTTACACTTCTATAGAACATATTCAACAATAAGATGACTCAGAAATGAATCTTAGATAAGGCGAGATCGAAACGTAACCAAAAAAGGCAATCTATTGTATGAGGGTTGTAAAAATGCGACGCGTTAGAATTTTGGGCAGATGATGAACAAAATTTAATGAAAAGAATTCCAATTCGAGACCGAGATACTTGTTGGGGTTTTCCGTTCTATTCAAACCAGAACAATAAAATTCGGAATTTTTGGGTGTCCGATAATCGATTCTAAGGTTGAATTCGAAAAATAAAATTCCGGTCACATATTTGTTTCGTGAATACAACCGTTTGCAAATGTATCACTTGCAAGACACTGTAAATAAAATTATACCAGAATTAGCTGATACACAAGACAGTCAAACCTGGAAACTCGAATACTTTCATGACGTCACTACTCATACCACTGAATGCCGTTGAATATTTTACGTCAGTTTTAAACAGTTTAGAATTTATTGAAGAAGTTTTCCAGCTCCAAATTTTTTCCTCGTAATTTTTTTCTCAGAATTTTCTCAACTGAAATATTTTTGAGCTCTGACATATGTAATTTAATTTTCTCCACTGAAATTTTTTTCTGAAGAATTTTTCCATCGTTGAACTTTCATCTTTTTTGAAAAGAATGATTTTTGTTTGATTGACGCCATAAAAATTTTGAGAAAAAAATTCGAGTTGAAAAAATTATGATTGGACGTGGGAAATTTTCAGATGTGAAAATTGCGAGAAAATAAAATTTTTGCGACGTCAATCAAACAGAAGTCATTCTTTTCAAAAAAGATGTAAGTTCAATAATGGAAAAATTCTTCAGAAAAACTTTGGTCGTGGAAAAATTATGTCAGAAAAAAATTCGGTCGTGGAAAAATAACATTAGAGAAAAATTTCAGTTGAGAAATTTCTGAGAAAAAAATTAGGAGTTGAAAAAATTACGAGGAAAAAATAAAAATTTGGAGTTGGAAAACTTTTTCAGAAAATTCAAAACTATTTAAAATTACGTAAAATAATCTGGACTTTGAAAAAAAAAAGTCGAAACGACATTCAGTGGTATGAGTAGTGACGTCATGAAGGTATTCGAGTTTCCAGGTTTGACTGTCTTGTGTAGCAGACACCTACCTATCTAAATCATTTTCCATTTTTCGATACAGTGCACAGAACTACTTTCAGGGGTAACTTTTTCAATATTTTTCAAAACTTGAAACAATCATTAACAAATTGAAAACTCGTAAAAAAATTGAATAATTTTCCAAAAATTAAAATTAATTTCCAAGAATCAAAAATTTTCCAAAAATGAAGAAAAATTCTAAAATTGATCAAATTTTTGAAAACTGGTCATATTTTTCTAAAATTAGATTGATTTTTTAAAACATGAACAAATTTTTCAAAAATGATGAATTATATTAAAAAGGGAGAAATTTTACAAAACCTGAAATTTTTTGAGAATTTTTGGACGATAATTTACCCAAAATCAAATAATTTTTTGAAATCATTGACAATTTTCCAAAGCGTGGATCACAATCAATTTTTTTTAAATTACAGTTTTCTAAAACCTGATTTTTTTGAAAATTGAACAATAATTTACCTAAATTGGGAAATCTTCAATGAATTGAAAATCAAATTATTCTCCGTAAACAATCTAAATTTTTTGAAACATGGATAATTTCCAAACAGTCGGTTCATTTTATTACTAAAATAGAACAATTTTCCAACGGGTTTTTCAAAAATTATCTGTTTATAAAAATTGAACGGGTCTCCAAAATTAGGACCATTTTCCAAATATTGAGCATCTTTCCACATAGGTACTTGATCAGTGAAAATCAAAACGGTCTTAGAACCAATTTCACTCCTTTAGCAATCTGAAGTACGATTCCGACTACTTTGATCGCTGCACACGTATTCGAATCCATTTATAAGGTTATTTGACATTCGACCCAAATTTTGAAAGTGGAATCTCGAAAGAGGGAGTATAATGAGACCAGAATCGAAAATTCTTCAACTTCATCGAGTGAGAATATTTACCCAGATCCATGAGCTTTGATTCTTCGAATGCATTTCTGTGGTCATTTCGACTCCAAGCCCTGAAAGTAACCTTTGGAGATGGGATGGGACAAAAATGGAAAATTTTTTACCAATTAGTTTTCAATTTTGGACTCACCATTTTTGCTTCAGCCTTTTTTGTGATATTTTCTAATAATTTCTCATTAATTTTGATTTTATTTTGTCATTTTCTGACTATTTTATTGTCATATTTCAATCATTTCTGATCGCATTTTGACTGATTTTTGATCCTTTTCAGACTTCAATGTTTTCAGATTATTTCTGATTATTTTCGGATCACCTCTGATGAATTTTGATCATTTCAGATCATTTCGTATTATTTTCTGATTTCGGATCATTTTAATAAAAAATTATGAAATTGAAAAAACATAATGAATTTTCGTTTCTTTTCATAAATGTTGATAAGAAACATTGTCTCGTCTGCGAAGTGAATATTTTTTAAACATGTCCATGATCTAAGGTTTTTAATATTTTTCCTCATTTTTCAAACATGTTTCAGTACTTTTTCAATTTCTTCAATCATTTTTTTCTACTTTTTTTTTCGAAATAAGACCCAATTTTTTAAATATATTTTTTATTTTCATTTTTTCAATTTGTTTTTTTCTAGACAATTCACTTGAATATGAGGGGCTTAGTTCCAAAACTCACTTTTGCCAAAAAAAATCGATGTCGTTTTTTTTGCAGATTTCGATTCAGTATGAAAAACTGAACCAGAATCCGCAAAAAAAACGACATCAATTTTTTTTGGCAAAAGTGAGTTTTGGAACTAAGCCCCTCATATATCTTTCTCAATTTTTAATTTTTTAAACATTTCTTGATAGGTACGTATACGATTTCACAAATTTTTAAAATCATTTTTCAACATTTCAGTACTTTTTACAATTTTTTTTTTCATTTTTCAAACTTTCTTCAAATCATACTTACCCCAATTTTCCGCATATTTTACTTTTTTTTTAGAAATAGGCAAAGTTTTTTGAACTTCGTAAATTTCTATCAAAACGACAATGCATTTGAATGAATTATCTTCACTCTTTTCTACTTTTTCATTATTTTTCAATACTTTTCCATTTTTTTTTCTTAGTTTTATTTTTTGTTTGAATAAATTAGGCATTTTTACATTATAATTGTTGCCCATATCAATTCGAAATTCAATAGTGTTGCCAACAATGCAATTTTAACCACGTTCATAACTTTTTAAAATTAAATGTATATATTTGGCAATACCTACTAGTAACACTTTCCAAAAATTAATAATTCGGTATCGGCAAAATCTAAATATTAGATACGTCTCTACAGTAAAATTTGTGACAATTTACAATTTTTTAAACATTTTTCACAAAGGAACTTCAAAATTCCAACTCGAAATTTCATATTCTAGATCTAGACATTATTATTGAGAAAAAACTGAGAGTTGTATTCAATTTCGAATTGAAATATTCTTAGGAAAACTCATTACACAACAGTAATTTGAGAAAAGTAGCAGTTTTCCACGAAGAAAATTTTCTTGTAAAAAATATCAGAGTATTAATCGAAATAAAAACATTCCTGAATTGAATACTACATCAACTACATGACAAAAATTTTTGAAAAAAATTCATCATAAAAATTTAAGAACAAATTTTGCAACATCGAAAAGAAAATGACTGAAATTGAAAATGAGAAAAGGTAATTTATTATCGAGTACATTTCAGAGAAATACAAATAGAAACGAGCTTCAGGAAAGCGACACAGCCAAAAAACGACGTTCAGCGGTATGACTAGTGACGTCAGCTATCAGTAGTGACGTCATGAAGGTATTTTGAGTTCCAGGTTTGAACGTTCTGTATAGGAACCTACCTACATATTGACGGTAAATTTTATCATCAATATTTCACACCTCTAGTCTCCCATGCAATAACACCATATCTCAAAAAATTTGACCCTCATATTTTTTTTCTGAAACGTGCATACTTATCTTTGATTAGTTTTCAATCTACACCAAAAATAAAAGTTTAGTTATTTCGAATGTTAGAGATGTAGTGTTGTGTTATTGTACTGGAGATGCGATTTAATCTGATGAGATACTTGAAACGGTGTCTAGAGTATTTATATTTATGACATCTTGCAGCTCTTCTTCACTTGAGGGGTTAAGCCTGAACAACTAAGTTTATTATGGTATTCAATATTAGATAAATGAACCAACAGCGCACCAAGAAATTATGTAAGGGAAAGGCTAAGATTTCGAGAAAAAAAGTTCAATGAAAAAATGAAGCAACCTGTTATTCCAAAGGGGCTGGAGTAGTTGGGGTATTTTCAATAGGCAGATAGGCAGATAATACATAGATACCTACCGATTTGAGTGAAGAAATTTAAAAGACAAGATTTTTTGATTTTTTTTAGTCAAAATTACTGATTTTTTTCTGATAAATAGGGCATCGACTGAGAAATTATTAATTTTTGACCGAAAAATCAGTCAAAAATCAATAAGTACTGATTAAAAAGAGCATGATTTTTGCTAATTCAATTTATTCAAATTTAGAGAGTGGTAGATACGTTTATTCAAGAAATAGGTACCTAGGTACTGAATAAAAATACTGCCCGAGCAAAGCCAGGGCGGAAATTAAAAAAATTATACTTAAGTATTTTGAAAGACAAAATTTTCTCATTTTTTTTAGTCAAAATTACTAATATTTTCTGATAAATAGGATATCGACTGAGAAATTAGTAATTTTAGACCGAAAAATCAGTCAAAAATCAACATTTTTATGATAAAAAATCTCCTTGTTGAGCTTAAGGGAGGCTCGAGCCCTTTGAACTCCCCCCCCCACCCTTGGGTGCACTCATAGAATGAACTGTAGATAAATGATTCAAAAATAGCAGTGAAGCAGTGATAAGGCGATACATCGAAGAAGGTGAAAGTTTTTTATAGGCCATATCTCCAGAACAAAAGCCTGGCGCCGGAAATGAACGCCGCGGGTTCGGAATCAGCGACCTCGAATTATGTAGTTATATTTGACTCCTATCTCGAATATTTTCCGCTTTAAAAGCAGATAAAATGATTAAATAGGTATATTTTTGAAGTAAATCGGTAGCGAAGTTGCGATTTGTGGGAGCCCAAAACTGCTATGAATACCTGCATAATATACCTACATCTTGCAAAAACGATAATTTATGCCATTTTTGTAGCTGAATACCTACGTAGAAAAGGAGTCGAATTCGACTAATTCGAGGTCGCTGATTCCGAATCCGGTGTCCATTTCCAACGCTGGGCTTTTGTTTCGGAGATATTACCGATTTTTACCTAGAAAATGCTCGTTATGACGAATTCTAACGTTGAAAATAATACCTTACAGAAAATTAAACAGCATGATGATAGAACCCCCCCCCCCCCCCCCAAAAAAACAGAAAAATTGATTAAAAACAAGGAAACGCGATTTTTCGACCGTTTCCGTTTCTTGTTTTCGTTTCTCCTGAAATTATGGATCTGTTTCTCTAAATTTGGCGTTTCCGACTGTTTTGTGGAAACGTTTCCGTTCCGTTTCCGCATTTCTGGCATTTTTAACCCCGAATCACCGATTAATGTTTTTTTATGAAAACCGCTAAAAACCGTAACCCAAACCCGAAACTTTCTTTAAAATTCAAAAACCAAAACCGTAACCATTTACTTGAATTTTTGGAGTTTATAAGAGCCAAACCGGAACGAAACCGTTATATATCCCTGGGCATGCGCCAACACGCCATCGGCACTGACAACGAGAATTTTTCGTTTCAGAGGCATTTCTGCCCGATTAACGGCAAGCGCTTGGTGGTTTTTCACTTTAATCATAACATCTACATATACGGCTAATCTGGCTGCGTTTTTGACGACACAACGAATGGAATCGCCCATTAAGAACGTTGAAGATTTAGCCAATCAAGACGATGTGAAATACGGATGCTTACAGAAAGGAGCCACATTCGATTTTTTCCGAGTTTGTAAACTCTATCTCAACTTCTATCCATAAAAGCTCCTCGATTTTCGTACGCTTATTGTACGAATTGAAAGAATAAAACGAGACTCAGCACTCAGCTAGCGTACCTGTACCTTCACTTATAAAATTACGAGTAGCATGGGTACGGCTACAGCTGTGAAGGTACTAGTTGTAGGTAGTAGGTACCTACTCATGTAGATGTACAGGTATATATGTATATTTTGTAGGTAAGTAGTAGGTAGGTAGGTCTAGGTACTAGGTAGCTGGGTAGCTAGGTAGGTACCTAGGTACATAGGTACCAAGTATACGGTACGTAGCTGTAGTTGGGTTACGACGAAATACAAACGCGCCACGCGGTCACCAATGCTCGCTTTCTCGCTTTTTTTTTTTTACAATTTTCCATTATTATTTTTCAGCTTTGTTTTTTCAACGATTACCATACCTATTAACGATTGTTCAATGGTTTGAAATGCGCAGAATTCCAACGACAGTTTATATCAACGTATGTGGGCCACCATGGAAGCGGCGAATCCGTCCGTTTTTCCCGAAAGTAACGACAAAGGTGTTGACAGAGTAATGAATTCGCGACACAAATACGCCTTTTTTATGGAATCTTCGTCGATAAACTACGAAATTCAGACAAAATGCGGCTTAGCACAAATCGGCAGCTTACTAGATTCGAAATTTTACGGCATCGCCTTACCAATGTGTACGTATGTGTATTGCGCACCAATTACCTAATACCTAGCGCTATGCTACATATTATGTTCGTTTGCCGTCCACACACACTGCAATAAAATTAGTAAATTATGGTACCTATAGTACCTAGTAACTATATCGACCTACAGCTCGGTACCAAAGCTACCATATAGGTACGTAATTAGGTATCCAAGACCAAATACCCCTTGCTTACGAAAACCACGTACCGGTACCCTACTACCTAGGCTACCTACTACCTACTCGTATAATAATGCGCCAAAGTTACGTTGTTTCACAATAAGTAGGTATCGTAATCATTTTCAGCTTCCGGTTATAAAGACGCGTTGACTGGCGGAATTTTGGCGTTAAAAGAGAATTCTGTTCTGGACGAAATCCGTGACAGATGGTGGACTACCCCACCTGACAAGCATTGCGAGGTAGGTAAATCTACATACGTATGTATTTATATTTACTATATGTACCTACACCTAGTACCTAGCTACCTACATACCGAATTACCGATACCGCACTTATTTTGCCTGTCTACTGTCTACCTCAGTATTATACGTACAACAAAGAGCTTACGAGCTTATCTATTCAAAACATTCGATCTGTTTTACACACGTACGCTCGATTTTGAGACGAATTTACGTACCTGTACATTTACGAAACATAGGTAGACGGTAGACGATGGCGATGACGAAAGGCGTAAATATAGTTGTACAATACGTATTAGGTACCTAAACCTATCTGTGGTATCTATCTACTATCTATACTCTAGCGCACATTCTCACATACACATACACATAACGTAGGTACTAAGTACTTAGGTACTTACCGTAAGACGGGGTTACTTTGGTCCAGGCCGGGTAACTTTGGGCCACGGCAAATGGTGGTAATTTGGTGCTTTCATCCGTGGCCCAAAGTTAACCCCCGAGGCCCAAAGTAACCCCGTCTTACGGTATATGCAGCTAGAGCTACATGTACCTAGCTACCTGTACCTAGCTACCTACATAGTACTTAACTATTCGTACATCGCATCGTACATAGACATACCTACAGTTAGGTACCTATACTTACTTAGGTATAGCACTATAGCAGTGCTTTCATAAAATCATCGGGCATCTACCGTCTACCGGCTTTACCGGGGTGCCTATTTTCAATTTTTACATTCCTTATCTTATCTACCTATCAATTTTTACAGGATCTGCCCGAAGTAGACGAAGCGGAAAAAGATAAACTAGGCATAGCCAACGTCGGCGGAGTTTTTTTGCTTCTGATTTTAGGCTGCATTTTGGCCTTCTTTTTAGCGATTTTAGAATTTTTATGGAATGTTCGTAAAGTGGCCGTCATGGAAAAGGTTTGTTCGCTTTATTTTTATTTTCCGTCATTTTTTGAACACCATAAGGTACCAAACAGACCAAACCACCAATACAAGTTTAGCGGTAGGTATACTTTTCACTCATGCGCGTTTCTTCGTCATTCGCAGATCACATTATCGGAGGCATTCTGGTTGGAAATAAAATTCGCCTTCAAATGCAACAAATCTACAAAACCTATTCGATATACACTTCAGTCGAGTGTTTCAGGAACACCGTTAAATTCATCGCAAATCGGTTTTATTAATCAAAGTACCTAGGAAACGTATACGATGTATCTAGTATCTACCTAGTACCTAGTACCTAATACCTATCTAGCTACCGCTACCCAAATAGATACCGGTACCTAATCCATTCATCTAGGTAATTCTAAAAGCCGCACGAGAAGGTGCTAGGTATTCAATCTGTATCACTTTTGGCTCGTATCTACCTAGTGACACTAAGGTTGGGTTCTATAACTAGGCTCACATATGTATACCGGTACCTACTTTATAAGCATGTGTACCTAGACCTACGTACAATATGTAGTACGCTGTACGCATAGGTACCTAGCACATACCTACCTACTATAACATAACATTTGAAATATGCTAGGTATAGGTAGCTAGGTGTAGGTACCGCAACAATAAGTACATTTTCATTTTTTTCTTTGAAAAACTAAAAACTTTTTCCAGTCTCAAATTTCTAACCTAGCTATGTAAGTATTACTTACCCAGGGACCACTTAAAACTTAAAGTTTACGACAACGAATTTACGTTAAGTAGGTAATAAAGATGAAATAAATAAAGCGCAATACGTAGGTATAACTGTTACGCGAATATTTTCTATTTTGTCACCTTTTTTTTATATCAACCTTATTTGCATCCGGAAGACTAAAATTGGAAAAATAAACAGTTATAAGTTGTGAATGTAATAAGTATGTATTCTATGCCTAACAGTGAAAAAGTTCTATGTGTGAATTGTTTGTTTTGTTGTTGTTGTTGTTGTTGTTGTTGTTTTTTCTGAAATTATTGCCATCTGATTTGAAAAACATGAAAT
Organism: Pseudococcus viburni; assembly: GCA_033439095.1. Lineage (NCBI taxonomy): Eukaryota > Metazoa > Arthropoda > Insecta > Hemiptera > Pseudococcidae > Pseudococcus > Pseudococcus viburni. Next base: position 87,113 of record JAVBJF010000617.1, on the reverse strand, counting down.
AGGCTAAACTACAACGGCTAAACTTCATAAATATGCCAGGACATGGTACCTAGGTAGTAGCCAGTACGCCAGTAGGTAGTAGGTACTATATCATGCAGCAGTTTGGTCAATTTCGCTTTCTATTTCTTGTTTTGAAAATCAGATGAAAATTTCAAGAAAATGTAAATTGGACTTTTTTCCCTTTCAGGCATGGAATATTTTTGTTGAAGTGATTTTGTTTTTCTTTTGTATGCATAGCAGTCAATATTCAATAATACATAGGTAGGTAATAGGTATACCATGTATGTCGATAGGCGCGTGAGAAAAATATGATTTCTTCCTCAAATCGGAAGAAACGCATGACGCGACGCGACGTACACCATAGAGCCTTGGCCTTAACATAATGAACAGACTCTATACTCATAGGCATGCGTCAACGGTAGGCAGTTAGAAAAGGTAGCTAAGCTATTTAGCTAGCTACAGCTACATGTGGTATTTGTACTTTTGTACCTACATGTATGCTGCTGAGCAGCGTAAAATAATACACTCAAAAAAATAAAAAATAAATTTTATTAAACGTAATAATAAAAAGGCACCATTCACAAAACTAGTAAAATTTATTCAAAAAATAATAATATTTATCGCAAAATTGACAAACTTTATTTTCTATGCAATAAACTTTACCAAATTTCGTGATAAATTTTATTATTTTTTTTGATAAAAATTGCTAATTTTGCGAATGGTGCCCCGTTATTATTTTTTTTGGATAAACTTTATTTTTTTTTTGATAAAATTTATTATTTTTGGATAAAATTTATATTTTTTTGCAACACTTTCTATTCATTTTTCATTCTCCATTTTTCTCAGTGTACCTATTATACGTATTATTCAATGAGCGGACAGCGCGACGCGCGGGCAGACAACTTATCAAAGGTGGACGTACTTGATAACTTACTGTAGGTACCTATAGGCTTAGGTACCTAGACCTACTAGGTAGGTATAGGTAATGGGTACTAACGTAAGTATACATATGTACATTACATACATACTCATACTCATACGCATACGCATACTCATACACCAGCACGATATGCATATAGGTTTGTATTCATGTAAATATATGCACGAGTATACCGAATAAGTAAGTAGTAAGTACCATCGAATGACTGACTACATATAAAGTGCCTAGATGCTAGATCATAATTCGTATTGTTCATTTCGTATCATAAATGTGATAGCGATAGCTTTATCGTTGTTGTATTTTCGTGCAAGTAATACGTACTTACATGTTACATGTGTATATGGTATTCAAGTCATCGTTAAATCTACGATAAGTAAAGTACCTAAATGAAGCACTTCTACGTTTGTAATTAGTTCTTATTAATTAGTAAGGTAGTAATTCGTAATTCTATAGCAAAACGGAGAAAGAGAGAAAGAGAGAGAGAGAGAGAAAAAAAAAGAAAGAGAAAGAGAAAAAAGCAAACACCTCTTTCGCGGTGAAACAGTTACCCTAATAATTAGACGCATCGCATCGCATCGTATCGTGTGCCAAAATGAAGAAATTTATCAATACGAAGACAAAGTTTAAAAGTGAGTCTCGAAGTACCTACCTAATTTATTTATTTTTAATTTCAAGCATACATACCTAATTACCTACCTAGATACTCGTATGTACGGTACTAGGTACATTCTCATAGGTATAGTGTAGGTAGCCCTATCGTATTGACGCATTTATTTACCTAATATCAAAAGTATAGTAAGTACAATTTAAGAACATTTACATACTTACCTATCAGGTAGGTATAGGTAGATGGATAGGTAGATGGATAGATGCATAATTACAATGACATCACCAACGTAGATGTACGGATGTACTTAGATGTAGGTACTTGAGTACACGTAGGTATAGGTAGCTACGTACTTAGGACGTAAGACGTACGTACTTCGACGTACCTTACCTTAACACAAATCGCAAGGTACACCTAACACCTTACGCATTAATCCAAACGGTATCAGTACCTTGCACAGTTGGACAACTTTTTTTTTACTTTTTCGAAGTGGAAAGGGGGGGGGTGACTTTTTTTGCTGACTAAAAATGCGCATATTCAGTGGCGTCGCGTCGCCTCGCTTTTTTTGAAAAGGTAGAAAGCGGGTATAAAGAATTGAAATCGAAATACCGGTAGAATTTCTAAGCAGAGGGGGTGAAAGGGAGTTTTCTTTCGTACTTTCGTCTCACACAGATCATAGAATCATGATTTTGTTCATGCCTGAGCAAAGCGAAGGCGAAGCTTTGAAAAAATCATATTTTTAATGTGCAGAAAAAACATTTTTCATGTTTTAATGCTTGGAAAATCCCTATCTGATGTAATGGGGGGGGGGGGGGGGTACATTTGATATGTACTTTGTACCCTCGTCGACAATTCGACGATAGTAGGTAGTAGGCATATGGATTAATTGGTAATTACCTAATCTACATAATTATGTACCTACCTACTACCTACTACCTACCTATCACGATTATACTTACCTATAGTTCAAAAAGAAGATGCACACGTTCCCTTCAGAAGTTACCGGAAGCTACATAGCGCGTCAAATGCGCCGCCAAAACTGCCACCTTTCACACATAGCCCGTCGAATCCATACGAGGTGAATATCTAATTACCAACCTACACCAAGCACATACCTAGTTTTACGTGATACCTATTATTGTGAATTTCATTCGTTTTCGAGGGTCCGAGTTTTGAAAATGTTCAAAAGATACGAAATGATCACGTGGTCGCGTCGTACAGTCAATATTATAGAAAACCGCTTTTATTACACGAGGGAAAGATGCAATGGCTCTTCGACCACCAAGGGAAAAGATACTTGGATATGTTCGGCGGTATTGCCACCGTCAGCGTTGGCCATTGCCATCCGTAAGAATACAATATTAAAGCATTAAGGGATACCTACTTACGTTAGTAACTATAACTACTTACTTACGTTGGGCCGACCTATCTAACAATAGCTTAGATGGCTTCGTAATTAAGCAAGGTGTCTAGCTGTCTACTTAATGACAAAATTTTACAATGAAAAGACACTAAAAGCAAGACTTTAGCAAAACATGTTTCAAGCGTTACACGATTTTTTTGATTTGGGGGGGGGGGGGAGGAAGCAAAATTCCCTTTTTACACAATTTTTTTATTAGATTTTTTAAACGAAGTTATTTCAAATTTCTGAGGAAGGAAGAAAGTACTTAAATATAGTACCTATAGGTAATAGGTAGAGGATCCCTACCAAGAGCATGTTATATGTATGCTGCGGGTTGCATACACATTTACGTCATCAGTGCCTTAGATCAGACTTCAGAGTTACGAACACGTGTGACTGGTTAGTGGTTACTGGTCGAAAATAACTCCTGTTTAGAGCGACGAATGTTTTTACACCCTTGAACTAAGGCACCGGTGAGTATGCAACCCGAAGCGAATGACACGCTCCAAAAAAGCCAAAAACCACGCTCTGTTAAAAATTTTCGAGTTCGATTGAAAAAAGGTAGAACGCTTATCATTTTTGACAAAAAAAAAAAAAGCAAGACGTCGGGGCACACTACCTATATGTTCTGTCCAGGAACAAATCATTTTTAAAATGGATGAATTGTTCGGGGGGCTTGCTCGAGGGGGAATTTTTTTTGTTCTGTTCCACCATCAAGTAGGTATGGAAATGAGAAGAGAGGAAAAAATGGAACCATTAACAAAACAATATGGTTTTGTAGCATCCAGATTCCAGGTACCCATTTAGAACAGAACAAAATGCCGACTAGGTACCGCGGTAATTTTAAACGACGCGTGTGTTCTGTTCTGTTTTCTGTTTAGTGCTCAGCAAAAACAGAAACTTGAGTGTTTTAATTTGTTCATTTTGTTCTGATCCTTCAGCCCCGGTTAGATTATTATTCTCAAGTTTACTTAGGTATCTAGATCTACCCCACACAAGTACCGATCTAGGTACATCTACATAGGTATCTAATATCTATCTATCAATGCGACGCGACGCGACGCGGACGCGGACGCGCATACTTCTTATTCTTGTCGCAGAAAAGTAACAGCAGCCGTTGAAAAGCAAGCGAACCGTCTATGGCACAGCGCCAACGTTTATCAGCATCCTAAGCTGTACGAGTACGCCGAAGCTTTAGTTTCCACTCTACCCGATCATTTGAAGGTACATAAATAAAATATTTATCTATATTGAATTTGAATTCAACTTCGACAGCTGCCACGCCACGCCACGCCACGCCACGCTACGCTAGTAGTGCCCAACCATGTGCCTACTACCTAGGTACCAAGCTACCTACCTATACCTGTTACTACCCCTTGCCAAGTAGTAGCAGCAGGTAGCAGGTAGCTGGTAGCTGGTAGCTGGTAGTAGCATGTAATTGGTAGTGTTGGTCTGCTACGCAGCGGCGATGCAGCGCATTCTGCAAATCCGCATATGTAGGTCGCTCGTTGCTGGTAATAAGTAGAAGTACCCAGTTACCTCTACCTGGTAGACTGGTAGACTGGTACCTACTACTACGTAGACCTACAGAGATGTGCATTGTACAATGTACCTGCATGAACGGAACCGAAGAGTTTGCTCATGAGTTGAAGTACTTCTACCTACCCTAGGGATGATACTTAGATATGGAAATGGAAAAGAGAAAAAGGGTGAAATGGAAAAAAATCACTCGTTGTATATATGTACCTAGCTATGTACTAGGTACATAGTACATAGGTAGTGAGATGAGATTGGACTCTTGCATCGCTGCGAGTACCTAGTATCGTCAAAAATTCGCGACTTTACGATTCGACATTTACCTACTTAATAATTCAAAATTAGCGAAAAACCAGCGTCACCGCAAGCGCAAGTTTTCAAATCAATGGTACTATTTCCACACACCAATGGGTGCGATGGGCAATGGCCCAATGGGTTTGGGTACCATCTAATCATTAATCATTAATCACTAATCGCTAATCGCTAATCACGTTGGCCGGTGGGCGTGGGGTGTCCATAAATGAACCGAAACCGGGCGCTCAAGCTAAAGCCAAAAGTCTCAAAATTGATCATGGTCTTCGTCTTTTTGCACGTCGCGTACTCACGTATAGGTAATGCGTTTACGTAAGTGTAAATACCATTGATTAAATACGTCTTCAGCGGACAGCGCAGCGGACGCGGACGCGGACGCGAACGCGAACGCGAACGCGGTTCGAAAAAACGGCCGCGCTCTATTACGCTTGTCGCCGTCTCGTCGGAAGCCACCGCTAAACTTACGAATATCTTCATGCATTGAGGTGATCCCACATCCCACTTACGTAGACCTAATGTACCTGGCTGCGGATACTACCAATTACCATATACTTAGCTTCAGCGCCCGCCAATAGCCAATAGCCAATAGGGCTGTAACGCTGGCGCTCGCTGTGCCTTTGCCTATTAATACCTATTTTTATACGAAACAAATGAATAAAAACGCGATTTTTTTTCCTGTTGGTCAATTCGACAGGTAGTGTATCTGGTTAACAGCGGCTCGGAAGCTAATGATTTGGCTTTACTCCTGGCTAGATTGTACACGAGGAATTTCGAAATAATATCGTTTCAAAACTGCTACCATGGGATGAGTTCCTTCATGATGGGTGTAACATCTTTATCGCTTTATCGTTACAACGCTCCGATTCTGTCGAATATTCATCACGTTCGTACCTCGTCTCTCACCTAGTACATTAGTATACCTAATTACCTATACATACATATTATGGTACCTAGTACATAGTACATTACATACTACATATGGTGCATACGAAGTACCAAGACCACCTATTACCTAAATACCTACGTAGATATACGTAGCTTTACCATATTATGTAGGTACTAGGTACTAGGTACTAGGTACCGCAAACCAGCATACAGAATACCTACACAATTACATAGGTAATTATGGTACCTAATTAGTAATTACCTACCTACGTTTAGGCGTCTACTTACCTAATACGTAATACCTAACTATATCAACTTATTAGGTAAGTAACTAGCAGGTACTAGGTACTAGGTACTAGGTAGTAGGTACCTATGTAGTACCTACTACTTAAGTACTTACATCAACATCTCGAATGACGATCGATGATGTCTGGTGAAGTGGCGAGTTCGTGGAAGATGATGTGGGTACTAGGGTACTAGGGTACTAGGTAGTTATCTTTATCTACTGCAGTGGAACCTATACGTTAGGTTAGAAAATAGGTACCTACCTATCAAATCGAAAAGAACGAAATTTAGAAAATTTTCATCTTCCGTCTTTTTTTTACAAAGCCAAATAATGACGGATATGGAAAAAGTAGAAAGGGAGAAAGGGGAAAGAAAGGGGAACGGAAAGGAAAGGAAAGGAAAGGAAAGGAAAGGAAAGGAAAGGAAAGGAAAGGAAAGGGATTAAAATTCTGAAAAGATCTGGACAGTTCGAATTGTTTCAGGGTTTCGGTCATCGAACATTCGAACTCTTTTGAACCCCTTAGGTCAGATATACGAGTAGGTAGTATAGGTACCATCACCTGAAATACCTAGCGAAACTGAAAAGTGATGAAATGAATAATTTCGGATTTTGTTGTCGTTCGCTTTCTAAACATTTGAATTTGTACCTATGGTACCTAAGGTACATAAGGTACCTAGGTACCTACTACCTACTACCTACGTGAATTATAGAATATCATTCAAAAAATGTGTAGTGAAATTGCTCGATTGAACAAATTCGAAATTGATTATTTCATCACTCTCCACGTCTGCAGGTTCTTTCTTTCAGATGATGGTGATGAGACGATGAGAGGTTAGAAGGGTTGAACGTTGAACGCTCAATGACCGACACAATTCGAACGGTTCAGATTTATTCGTATCAAGGGAAATCGTAAATTCACGTCATTAATCCGTATCTGTATCGTACGTCGCGTCGCGCGTCGTCACATACCTATGGGCAATGGGCAATGGGTAATAGGCAATAGGCAATAGCGCAGCTATTTTTGCGTTTGCATATTTTGGTCTGTGAAGAGGCTATGTATTACGGTTTACGTTATATACGTTTTATGTTTTACGTAGGTATTATTTTTTTGACTGTGAACTGGGCTTTAGGCAACCGCTCCGACTCTTACACGCTTCGCTAATACAGACGAGCAGGCAGACGACAGACGTACTCGTGCCTAACTGCCTACTGGCTAAAAAATTACAGATACTAAAATAGGGATACTACCGAAATACTTACGCACAATTACACATATCTATATCTACAACTACATAAGTACCTAGTACCTAGGTAGTATAGGTAGATACAGATAGGTACCATAAATGAATTCAAAATTCAAATTGATGATTGGCAGGCGGTGAATCCGGATGTATATCAGGGTTTATGGGGTGGAAGCCGATGTAGAGATTCGCTGGTGCAAACGGATAGGAAATGCGATTGTTCTTCGGCCAATTGCCAAGCTTCCGAAAATTATTACAGACAATTCGCCGATATGTTCAAGTATTCGTTACCTTCGGGTCACGCGGCCGCGCTCATTGTTGAACCAATCCAGGTTTGTAACATATGGTAACATATGGTAGCATTGGTAGCACAGGACGATATTAATATCTAATTATATGTAGAGATTACGGATTCCGGATTAGGTTTAAGTAGGTACCTGATACCTACTACCTAGTACCTAGTACCTACGCATAGCGCATCTACATATTCGTATTCAGTATCCAGCTATAGTTATGTTATGTTATGCTTCAATACCTACGCAGGGTGTCGGCGGAACTGTTCAATTTCCCAAAGGATTCTTGAAAAAAGCTTTCGATTTGGTTCACGAAAACGGCGGCGTATGCATCGCGGACGAGGTAGGTTCTAACTGCTACATGTAGGTACATTGTACAATTGTACATGATAAGTAAATCAAATCACATCTCGCGAAAGTACCTAGCTAGTAGCTACCTAGCTACCTACATATCGTATGCAGACCAGCAGACGGTAGGTAGTACAAGTACATAGGTACCTACGTACCTAGACCTACATACAATATTATGTAGGTACATATTATGCAGTTATGTAATGTACATATCTAGATCTAGGTACTTATCAGTACCTATCACTATCACTATCACTATCACTGTATCAGTACCTAGTCGCTATTCCGTTTGTGATGAGAATGACTTGACCACCGCACCGTAACGTAACGTAACGTAACGTAACGTAACGTAACGTAACGTAACGTAACGTAACGTAACGTAACGTAACGGGTTAACTGATCAACGGGTATTCACTATTCGGGTTTGGCGTTTGATTTTGCAAAGGTTCAAACCGGATTCGGAAGAACGGGCGATCATTTTTGGGGCTTCGAAATGCACGACGTGAAGCCGGATATCGTGACGATGGCCAAAGGTATCGCGAACGGCTTTCCGATGGCGGCCGTAGTCACTACCGCTGAAATTGCCAAATCGCTCAGCGGCGGTACTTCGGCGCACTTCAACACGTTCGGCGGTAACGCGTTAGCTTGCAGCGTCGCAACCAGCGTTTTACAGGCAAGTAGCCGCAGGTTCGCAGGTTCACAGGTTGGTGTTGGTCTGTTGGTAGATCAGACGGTTGACGGTAGAGTATCAAGTAGGGTGCCTGGTGCCTGGTGCCTGGTGCCTGGTGCCTAATGCGTAATGCCTATTCCGTATCCGCCTATCCGGATGCTTCAAGATATCCAGCTACCCGCTACCAGCTACCAATATACGTAGGCCTATGTATGTATTATGTACCTTATAGGTATCTATAAAAATTAGGTAAAGCACGGGCACGGGCACGGGCACGGGCACGGGCACCTATTTTCTAGCACTAGCAGATACTCGAGTTACTTACACATAAAATTATGACGTAAATTTGCGAGCAGGTTATTAAAGAAGAAAACATGCAAGCCAACAGCAAACTGGTAGGCTCTTATTTGATTCGAGAGCTGGCCAAGTTGAGAGACGAATTCGAATGCGTCGGCGACGTCAGAGGTAAAGGTTTAATGCTCGGCGTCGAATTAGTCCAAAATAAAACCACCAAGCAACCGTTAATTGGCGATCCGTTCTTCGACATATGGGAAAGTTGCAGAGATATGGGGCTGCTGATCGGACGAGGAGGTTTAAAAGGAAACGTAAGCCAGCCTCCTCCGTGTAAGGAACTGCGTACGCGTTTACGTTACGCATCTAGGTATACGTATAGGGTATAGGTATACCTGGCTACCTAGTACCTATACCTATACCTATACCTACCTACATTATGTATACGTTTACGTAGTTGCGCGTTTATTTTATATGTACTTAACTACTTATTTACCGTACGATAAAAATGTGCGTCAAATTTAAATTCGTCTATATCATTGCAGGTATTAAGATTCAAGCCTCCGATGTGCGTAACGTTAGAGGACGCTCAATTCACCGTGGACGTGTTGAGAAAAGCTCTACTCGATCATTACAAAACCTAGAAATACGATCCCTCATCACACACCTAATTATACTTACCTAGGTACTAGATGCACCATTACACACTTATAAGTGGATTAGTGGAGTAGGCAAAGGTACATAAATATTCAAGCGCGGATGTACGGGGCAGGAGGGTCGCAGGGTGGTAGATATAGATACTAGATAGTGGCAGATTTGTCTCATAGGCGCACCCAACAAGGGAGGAGGCGCGACGTTCAGATGACGATGACCTTAACCTCATTCCTTCCCCCACGTTCGGCATGGAAATTTTTATTATAAAAACGTTAAAAACAACACAAGCGCAGTTTTTGCTTTTCAAATATACGATTTTTCGAAAAAAATTTCGCCTCGTTTCCCTTCGGCAGCATTTTACATAGTTAATCCTTAATCTACCTATTTCTCGAATAAACACAATACGGTACTCCCTAAACTTGAATCAGTCAAATTTGATGAAATTCTGCCTTCTGAGTCAAAGAAATAATTCCATCGAAAATTAGTGATTTTTCACTAATCTTTCAGTCAAATATGATCGATTTCTTAGAGAAAAAAAAATCAGGTAGGTACTTATTTTGACTGAAAGATCGGCAAAGAATCATTTACTTTCAATTAAAATCATTTCATTTATTTAAAAAGGTAAAATTTTACTCGAGTCAACTGCTTCAGATTCAGAGAGTTTGTTCCAAAAATCCCGCAATTTTTTAATTTTTATTCGCTCAAATGTGTATGTACCTAGACTACCTACCTATTAGGTATCTGCTTACTAAAAACACCTCGAATACGCCAGCGCCACTGAAATAAAAGGTTTCTCAATTTTTCATTGAATTTTGACCCCTCCCCCCTCCATTTTTTTCGAATTCTTAGCCCTTTCCTTACATAATTTTCGGGTCCGCTCATGATTTGTCCCCTTCTTTAAAGGACCGAAAATGGCTGATGTAAAATGTCGAAAAAACGGATGTTTTTTGCGGTTCAAATGTAATTTTTCTGAAAATTTTCGCTCGAGCACGGTACTTTTGTTTTTTCTATAAAATATGTGCGCGTACATAGGTACCTACACCTAGCTATCTAAGTACCTACCTACATCCGTATTTCTTGAAAAATCTTCCCCAAACTGCGCCGTTTCTTAATTTATTTATCGCACAAACCTAGCGTTTCCTTATTTGCTGACCTATTTAGTCTCCTTCTGAAGAAAATCGAAAAAAAATTTAATAAATTTTACGCTCTTCTCCTCCCCGAAAAATCCCCGCGTAAATCCGCTACTGAAGGATAGATAATTTAATACATGGATAAGTTAGTAGTATACTATATACATAGGTAAATTGATGCCTAACCTATGTAGTCAGTCTGTGTCTGTACTCTGTACCTTATACCTTGTAGTTGTACTTTCCTTATAGGTACATGAACGTGCGTAGGCGTACCTAGGTAAAAAGACAAGCTGAAGCGCAGGTGATGTTGGTAAAAGGAATGGAGAAGATGAATACCTTTGCGGGGATATATACCTAGTATACCTACTATGTACTAAGTACATAGGTAGTTGCGGTACATAACATATCAATATTCTGTTTCCGAGTTACCAGGCTCAAATCCTCCAACACTTTAGTACTTCCTACTTACCTAGGTACCTATAATGTACATTTACTTATGGTACCTATGTAGCATGTAGCATGTAATGTACCTAGCTACCTACTACCTAGTAGGTACTAGGTAGCTAGCTAGCTACCTAGCTAGGTACATATGTACAATGTATGCATACTAATACATGCAATATTTCAGCAACCAATGTATGTAGCTAATCGTAATTTTTAAAATAAATTTTTTCGTCGCAATTCGCTTGTCCATTGACTGGACTGGACAGGACTGCTAATCGCACGAGAAGGTGCATGTGTAAGATACAAGTCTGTAGCTCTGTGTCTGTGTCTGTACCTGTACCTGTACTGTACTGTACTGTATACCTGTCGTGTTTTGTTTACGAGTTCAAGCGGACATTTTAGTGTAGGATTACAGGTTTACAGGATAACAGCCTTTGCCTTCGGCGTTTTTCGTTTTCCTTCTCGATCTCGTGGTGCCTAGTACCTACCTACCTACTGGGGAACAAGTCTTCGTTCTATGTGTGTAGGTAGCTAGGTAGCTAGGTAGCTAGGTAGCTAGGTACAGGTACTAGGTAATTACTAATTAGGTATTCGACGCGACGCGACGCGACGACAATAATTCCGCATGGTAGGTAGGTAGGTGATTCGAGTAGTTGCTGAGTGCAGTCTGTGCCTGTACTCCTTTTTCTTCGATCTTTGATCTTTGATCTTCGTTCTTCAATCGTCATTTTTTTTTCGCCGGCACGCCGGCATGTCGCGTTCATTAATAATTCACCAGTCGCCAAGTGCCAAACGCCAACACAATTTAGATGTACAAATACAAAGTACAAAGTACCTACTACCTACCTACGAGTAGATGCAAGTAGCTACCTGTAGCTACAGGTAGCTCAGCTACCAGGACAGGTTCCTAGTGCAGGTACGCGACGCACTACGTACTACGTAGTGTATGAACAATGCTAATGCACAACGCGCAGCGTGAGGTGTGGGTCTTAGGTACAGGGTACAGGTCTACAGGTATACTGGTACTGTGGTACAGTATGTCCTATGTCATGTGTCATGTGCACGATGCGCGATGAAGGTACGTAGGTAGGGTAATACGTAATTAGCTAGGGAAAGGAATTATATGCCCGAAAAAAGTTGAAATATGCCCATATAATATGCATTTATGATGTTCGAAATATGCAAAAATATGCACTTATTACTACGCAATATGCATACGAAATATGCAAAATCCGTAGGTATGCAACATCGAGATTGGTATCCCTGGAAAGGATTTTTCGAGCTTAACAACATGATAACACTTGAAATCGCCAAAAATCGTTCAATTTGATCAAAATCACTCAAATCATAAATTATTCGCAATAGAAAAACGCCTCACTTTACAGGGGGAAACTATTTAAAAAAATTTGCGACTGTATTTTTCGCAGGATTGTCATTTTTGTTGGTGAAAAATGACTAAAAAACGAAATTGTGAAGTGGAATTTTCGAAATATTGTGAAATGCAAGAAATTAGTAAAAATGCCGAAATATGCTCTTTAAGCGTCTGAAATATGTCCAAATATGCATTTTAGCTTTAGCTCAAAATATGTAATATAATTTATGCACTATCAAATTGGGTTCATTTTACAGGAAATTTTTTGATTCGCAAACATTTCGACCATATGCCCCATCATCTTTGACGCAGAAAAACATGAAATTTCATATAAATCCGTTATCTAGTAATTACGTATGTAGATGTACTTAGTTGGTAGCTACCTAGTACCTAGTACCCGCGTGCAAGTACGTAACGTACATAAGTTCATTCAAGTAATTCTGCAGCTGGAACTCAGTCTACAGTCAATAGTCATACCTAACCTACGTAGGTACTAGGTAGCTAGGTAGCTAGGTAGCTAGGTAGCTAGGTAGCTAGGTACTAGGTAGTAGCCTAGCAGATACTTCCACTTGTACATATATGGTACTGTACATAGATAGGTCTAGTTCTAGGTACCTATACCTAACTACCTGTATATTGCATACTTTATGCGAAGCCCACTGACAGTGAGAAACACGACGCGACCTGATGCGAAGAAACAGAAACAAAAACAAAAAAGATAGGTACGCAGCACCGCGCCCTGCGCCACGCCGCGTCATGCCGGTAGTAAATAGTCTCGAGCGCCCGCGGCCGCACCCCCGTCCGCTGAGAGTGAGAGTGAGAGTGAGAGCGTGAGAGCTGAGAGGCGGCCGCGGATCGGCGTTTGGCTATGGCGGCAACTCGGCTGGCAGGCGCAAGGTAGGTACTTAGGTAGTAGGTATAGGTACTCATAATTAGAAATACATGCCTACGTTACGTACATATGCAGTGGCGTAAAGACGGGGGGCCCCCCGAAGCCCTTCAAAAATGAATTTTTTATTCGAAAGTATTTGTGATCTTAAAACCATATTTTTTCGATAGCAATAACGTATATTCTACAAAAAAATTTTGCCCTCGCTTCGCTCGGGCTGAGTTTGCTACTTTTCTAACTTCATTAAAAATCAAAATCACCTCAATTTATCTACTTTTGAAACATTTTTTCACATCAATTTTTTGAATTCAACGTGAGAAAACTTTTCATGTCAGTTTTTCACGACCCTCTCCCTTTTGCTTTTCTTTGTTATGTAATAAAAACTGATAATTGAACGTTGAAAAATGTACCTGTGGCGTTGGAAAATGCAGTTAAAGGAGTACGTTGTACTCCCGAAATCGCGACCAGGGTACAAAATATCAAATGTACCTCCTCCTCCTCCTCCTCCCAAATTACATCAGGTAGGGATTTTCAAAGCATTAAAACGCGAATAAATGTATTTTTTTGGACATTAAAAACCATATTTTTTCAAAGCTTGGCCCTCGCTTCGCTCGGGCATGATCAGAATCACAATTATATCATCTATTTGAGACGACAGTGCAAAAAAATATTCCCTTTTACCCCCCCCCCCCCTCCCCCCCAATCCTTCTGGTATTCCAAATCTCCATACCCAATTTTTACCCTCCCAAAAAAATCTCCCGACACCACTGTATCTCAGACCCCCCCCCCCCCCAGAAGGGATGTCCAGTTACGCTACTGTACATATGTATGTATATGTCGAAGTAAAGCACAAGGTATAGGGTAGGAGTAGACCTACAGCGGCACAGCTTACAGCCGATACGTGTACGTGTACGTGTGCACATGGTGCGATGTACACTACGTGCTACGTGACTGTAACTAGCCAACTACATAAATGTACCTCTAGCCTTTACCTATGAAAATAAAAAACAAAAGCGCGCGGCGCGGCGCGGCATGGCATGGCATGGCATTTGCGAGTTTGACACGCGAAAAGGTGAAGGTCGCAGGTCGATTGTTGAATGAAAATGCCCGGGAAAATGCGACGTTGCTGGTCGACGTACCTAGACCTACCAACCTATCTACCTACGTGCCTACGTACCTTGTGCCCACGCCTCTGCGTTTTAATTTTGAATCGGACAAAAAAGCCGCTCAGCCGCCGCGCTGCGCCGCGCCGCGCTGAGACAGTGTATTTTTTGAGCGATTCCGCCGGCTGACTGATATTTTTAAAACTGTAACGCCACCCTGCCTGTACCTCCCCAAAAGCTAACGCGCAGCCCAGTGCCGCGCCGCACCGCGCCGCTAACCTTGAAAGGACCTCGCATTTGCATTCACATTCGCAACCCCGCTCTTCCTTTATCCTTCGTTTTCATTGAGAAAACTGTATCGATTGACGCCTGACGATGTACTTACTGTTACTACTTACTTACTACTTACTTGAAATTAAAATGTGGAATTGTACATACTCGGGTAGATGGGTCAGCTGGGTGGATGGGTGGATGGGTGGTATCTCTACGAGCAAAGCAGAAAGAACGCCCAAGTACCTACTACACTCAAAAAAATAAAAAATAAATTTTATTAAACGTAATAATAAAAAGGCACCATTCACAAAACTAGTAAAATTTATTCAAAAAATAATAATATTTATCGCAAAATTGACAAACTTTATTTTCTATGCAATAAACTTTACCAAATTTCGTGATAAATTTTATTATTTTTTTGATAAAAATTGCTAATTTTGCGAATGGTGCCCCGTTATTATTTTTTTTGGATAAACTTTATTTTTTTTGATAAAATTTATTTTTTTTTGAATAAAATTTATAATTTTTTGCAACACTTTCTATTCATTTTTCATTCTCCATTTTTCTCAGTGTACCTAGCTACCTAGCTACCTACTTCGTGTACGTGTATCGCTTATCGCATATCGCGTTCGCCAAGCCTCAACTTGCCAAACACCTTATAGCTATTTTTGCGTTGTGCGTAAAGTAAACCTTATACTAACCTTATGTGTATGTAGGCTATGTACTATGTAGTACCTACTTAGCACCTAGCACCTAGTACCTAGTGCCTACATATCTAGATCTACTATGTGTATGTATGTACTAATACTTGTATAATATGTATTATGTATGTACTATGTAGTACCTTACCTATGTATTATTATGTACATATGTAGCTATGTATCTGCTATAGGTAGGTACTAGGTACATACTACATAGTACCGATGGGCCAGTGATGGGTCGCTCAAGGATTTTGGAGTGAGCGTCAGCGTCAGCGGAGCGCGAGCACACAATGTATGTTTCTTGAGTGGAGCGCGAGCGGAGCGCAAAATTCATATGAGCGTAACATAAATCTCAGCGCTCATTGCGCTCATCGCTCAATCTCCTTTACTCAGAAATTCTGGTATAATTAATATTAAAAAACGATTTTTCTTGAACAAATGCCAAAAAAAATGTTTATTTTTGAAAAAAATAGTAAAAATACAAGAAAATTACAACAAAATGCTGTTTTTTTGCTCTATTTTTTTTGAATTGCGGATTCATATGAGCGCGAGCGTGAAAAAAAAATCGTATGCATGAGCGTGAGCGTAGAAATTCTTGAGCGGCCCATCACTGCCGATAGGCAACTGTAACTACTCACATACGTCTACGACCCTCCAACCACCAGAAATATGGCTCCACGCTTCTAGAATTACACGAAAATAGGTGTAAGTACGAATTAGATATACGTGATACGCCGGTGAGCGCAAAATAAACAGCCGTATTTTTCGTTTAAAATTTAAATCGCGAGTGGGTCCTAGCGGCGCAGTGCGGCGCTGCGCTGCGCAAAACTAATTTCAAAACCATTACGACTGAAAATTTTTACAATCGATTTCGAAACTTTTGCGAATCGAGGGCGGTAATTTTCTCAAAAAAAAAAAAAAAACTCCGAAAGCTAAATTTTTAACATTACAACACTTTAGCCGTGAAAAAGTGTAATTCGCAACTTTGGATGATTTTTAAGAGAAATTTCGCGACTTTTCGAAACTTGAAAGACACCTCGCGAATGTACAGGCGAGTCCCTCCCCCCTCCCCATTCGTACATTGGGAATGCTGCTATTGACGGTAGACACAAAAAGTACATAATTGCGTAAGCGAATAAAGGTAAGAAAGTAGGTAAGTAAGTAGCTGAGTACTAAGTACTAGGTGCGACGTGCGAGCATAAATGTCAGTATTTTTTTCCTCGTCTATTCCGTCACCATGGATAAGGAATACTCACCTATCAATGAAGAAAAGTAGACAACGAGATGAGTAGGTAATAGGTATTAGGTAGGAGGTACCTAACGCGATTTGAATTTTGAAAAGTTTTCTATACAGCGTACAGCCGCAGCCGGTAGGCAGGAGACAAATGCAATAACTGCAATAAGTATTCCCACCCCCAGCGATAGATCGGAGTTACCTACTTATTTGAACTACCGCTGCTCTTCCGTTCATTACGAACTGGTTTCGAATTTGACAAGTAACGACTCACAGTCAGTTTACCCAGGACCCAGGAGTCAGAAGCTGGGAAGGACAACTGGAGAAGGGGAAACGTAAAAGGCAATGTAAATCGGCGAATTGATATTTTATCGACATGCGGGGCCAAGAACGTGTAGAAACAAAGATGGGACCCCGGCAGACGAGGTAAAAGGGAAAGAAAATTCGAAAAATTTACTAATTTTTGGTAAAATTCTCATAAAAGTCGCGTAATTGGGTTTAAAGGGATTTATAAATGGTTCTAAGCATTACTCAGGAATAGGGATAAATTTTTAGCTTCAGAATTTCACGAAATTTTCATATACTCGAGGGAGGTGGGACGTTAGGAGCATCAACAAACTCATGCATAGGTATAGACATGTGATACCTACTTCAAAATATAGGTTTTCTGGGTAGTAGTGTCGCGTCGTAGAACTCGATCATGACAATATTTTTTCATCCCGGGGGGGGGGGGGTGTGTGTGTGTGTGTGTGTGTGGACTGTTTCCATGAATCATACAACATAGAATCAAAAATTTTCATTTAAGAAATCAAAATCTCACGAAATACATTATTTTATTTTATGAAATATGGATAGGTACTCATTACACGATTCATATGACGCAGGTACATATGTAAATAAAAACAAAACTCTCGAGAACGCCTTCAAAACAATAATAACCTGATTTTTGGCAAAATCACACATACGCAATATAATAGGTACCTATAAAACCATTTAACCATTCATATTTCATTTTCACACGTACGATCAATTGGACATTTTTTCTGCATGAAAATTTGTGATTCTATATGTACCTATGATTCATGAAAATAGCTCTACCTTCTCTCACCCGGAATGAAAAAAATATTGTCATAATCGAGTTCTACGACCCAGAAACCCTACCTATATTTTGATGTATCACATGTCTATCTGCATGAGTTTGTTGATGCTCCCTGTAGTAAGACGAAAGGTAGCTATGTAAGTACATATAAGAAATAGGTTAGGAATATTATATGTTTCTAGGAAATATGTATATCCAATCCATATGTGATGAAGGAAACGATGTACAAAGGTCTACGTGACCAAATGTTCATACACTAAAATGTGTACGTGATTGTTAGCAGAAGCTCCATTTATTAAATGCCTATGTACTTATTAAATCGCCGCCAAGCAACTCATCATCATTTAATCGCCTTTGTTGGTCTGTTATGTTGCGAGTAAGCTAACATGAATAAATCATTATTAGAGGCATAGCCCACTTTAAATTATTTCATTATCTATTTCAAAAAAGTACCTTTTCCTCGTACCACACTCCCCTATGCCCCATCCCCCTAAGTATGAAAGTTTCGTGAAATTCCGAAGTTGAAAGTCATTCCTATATTCTTGAGTAATGCTTAGAACCCTTTTACCTCGTCTGCCGGGATTTTGGCAGCACTTAGGGGTCGGTAGATCTACATATTCGGATTCAGCGTAAAAAATACTATAATTTGACACCAATTTCAACCATCAATGTTTTCAGCCGAAAGTTGATAAAAATTGTGAACTTTCGAGCTTTCGCTGTGATTAAATGCAACAGCTGCGAATCGGCATACCAGTGGTTTTCGAAATAGGGGTTCATACTCAATTTTTGCGACAGGTCCCAGCTTTCAATTGTTTCAGTCCGATTTCGGCAGGTGTGGCCGTGTGGGATCAGGATGGACTAGTACCGTATCAAGGAAGGTAAGTAGGTACTGTAAGTAGGTACCTAGACCTACATATTATACCAAAAATACGCGATATTGAATTCTCCTCCTTGTTTTCATATGATTAGATAAATGTAGGTAAGAAAACACGCGGCGCGGCGGCGCGACTCGCGACTCGCGACTCAAAGGTGTGACGCTGGCACTGCTGGCAGTGCGTCGCGCCAAGCGGTCTAAAAATTGAAAAAATTGAAAATTAATCGCGAAAATTTTTTGCTTGTCGGTGATATCGCGGTTGGCCGTTGGCGTGGCTCGTTTTCAAAGCACACATGTTGGTACATACTCCGTTGTCTGTACTGTAGATAGTATATACCAAACCATTCGCTACATACGAGTATGTATGTAGATGTACCTATAGGCTATAATTCAATCCTTTAGCGGGTATTGGAATTTGGAATCTAAAAACCGGTGTGCCCGTACCTCTGAGGTACGGGCACACCGGTTTTTAGATTTATAAATGAGAGAGTAGGTATACCTACTCTCTCATTTATAAATCAATGAAACTTATTGAAAATCGCTGGAAAACAGTCAAAATTACAGCACAGTAAAAAATCAGTGAAAATTTTCTGGAAAGTCAGTAAAATGTCTGAATTTTGCTGAAAAATCAGTTAAATTCTTCAAAAAATCGGCGAAAATGCGCTAAAAATCAAACAATTTTGCTGATTCTCCCTGACTGCAATTCTGTTTATTTATCAGTGACTTCTCACTGATTCAAAATAGAGAGTACTACACTCTCAGTTATTACTTATTAATCAGTGAAAATTATCGAAAACCACTGAGAAACAGTCAAAATTGCAGCACAGGAGAAAATCAGCGAAAATTTTTCTACTAAAATCAATAAAAATCGTTGAAAAATCAGCGAAAATTCGCTGAAAATCAGTGAATTATTTCGCTGATTTTTCCTGTGCTGCAATTCTGACTATTTATCAGTGATTTTTCACTGATTCAGAATGAGAGATTGGGAGAGTAGCTAGTACATTGCCCGGCTGTACCATTTTCACTTTTTTATAGCACTCGTGTATGTCACATAAAAGTGGGTATAAATTTCCGCCTTGTAAGGATCATTTCTGTCACATTTTTGTACCCCCATTTAATGTGCCATACAAAATGGCACTTGTCAATGACACATGCCATGATCATGTGATGGCAGTACTTGGCCCATCCATATGTCAGCTAAAAGTGCAGAAAAAAACGATGCCCTGTAGTATGTGTACTAGCCATCACATGAATATATGTCATTGATAAGTGCCATTTTGTATGGCACATAAAATGGGGTACAAAAATGTGACAGAAAATGACCCTTATAAGGCGGAAATTTATGTTTATACCCACTTTTATGTGACATATCATACGCAGATTTGGTACAGCAGGGTGGCTACTGGCTACTGGCTAGTACCTATACCTATCAATACCACGACTACGTACAGGTAGTGCTCTACCCAGCAACCCAACCCAACAGGGCCCAACCGCCCAACGCCAAATATTTGCAGGCTCGTAGTTCGTACTCGTAGTTGTAGTTGTAGGTCAAAATGTGACGTCTGTTCGGTGTTTGTTTACGGTAATTCGAATTTTTTACGCCGACACGGACACCGCACCGCACCGGTACCGGTACTACCGGCGAACGCGAAGAGTTTTTCATTTTCTCCCTCTTGACGAACACGGCCGCGACGCCGCGACAGACGGGACGGCGCGGCGGAAGCTCGTTACTTTTACTCGTTAATCGACAATCGTTATACCATTACCGGTACCATTACCATCACCATTACGATTACGATTACGGATTACAATTTTTACCAAACCATGTACTAAGGTAAGACCTACCTACACCGCTACGGCGCGGCGCTACACGTTGCTAGTCGCATATGAAAAGCACGCCAGACGCCACGCCAACCACGCCGGTTAACAATTTGAAACATCAACACGCAGACTGCAGAAACAGAGACAGCGACCGCGACCGCGACCGCCGCCGACCGCCGCCGACCGCCGACCGGCAAATTATCGAACCGCGTATTCCCTTCTTTCTTTTTTCCACCGCGCGCCCTCATCTTCGGCTGCGCATATCCCCTTTCACCTCTTCTCCTCGCCCCCCACCCCTCCACCCACATCGCAATCTGGTGTTATTTTCAATGTCAATGTCAAGGTTATTCTTGCTGCGCATATTCCATTAATACTCGTATTATGTATTTACCACCGCACCGCTCCTCCGATCTTCCAATCTTCCGCCCCCGCCCGTCGCACCCTCGCCCGTTGACCGTTCTGCTGGCCCACTGTTGAATGTGGAAGCGACGGCGCGGTGCGGCGTCGCAGAAAGAAATTTCATTTTCATACAAGCTGAGACGAAGAGACGCTGGGAGCTGCAAGCTGAAATTGCAAGCAGGGTTCGGGGTTCCTTTTCTCGGCTTCTCTCGCTCTAGCTCATGCTCATGCTCATTTATACTCGTACCATTACTCGAATGTATTTGCTATTTCGCTATTTCATTCAATTGCATGTTCCATTACTTCCATCGCATCGCTTGATTTTTGCAGGGGTTTTCTCATTTTTTTTTCACAATTCACATCACATTACATCGTAACGCATCGTGTCCGTCGTCGAGACGTTCGCTTCGCCATTTTTCACCGGCGTGGCGTGTCTATTTCCTTTTCATTTCATCGGGTCTTCGGGTCACCTTGACGCTGCCGTAATGCGCATTCGATTGGCGTTCGGCGCGGCGCGGCGCGGCGTGGCGCTGACTTTCAAGTGTGGGCCTGTGGGCATGGGTAATTCGCTAAATATTCGCAATTTGTAGATTCATTCGCGAAATAACCAAACCAAGTATCTACAATCTACATGTACTTATTGTAATTGTATCTCGTTCTCGTTCGACGTTCATGTAAGCATGCAGGCATGTAGTAGGTACGATGCGATGTACCTAGACCTACTACCTAGCTGTAGCCTACGTACCTAGGTATTACTGATACACATACACAAGCGCAAGCACAAGCACAAACGCAACATCGACCCACAGTCACGAGTCACGAGTCGAGCACGTGAGTTACGTACGTTGCGTCGCGTCGCGTCGCGTCGCGCCGCGCCGCTAAACGCTGATGAAAAGCATAAAGTTGTAACTTGTAACCGTTGTAAGCGAGCATGAGTAAAAGTGAATCGGTGTATGTAATTGGAATGAGATTGTACGTGAATTTTCGTTGAAATTTGAATGAGGACCAGCTTTCGATGTTTCGAACTTGGACGAAAAACGCAAAGACCTACACAGTGCACACATACTTTACCTATATTACGTAATACGTAACACCTACCTACATATTAAATGGTACCCACTTGCGTACATCATCCGGCTCTGGCGTGGCGTGGCGTGGCGTAGCCAACAAACAGCCTTTAATCCATTACCGCTAACGAACAGGTTATTTTCGTTTCAAAGATTTTCATTTTCCAGGCGATCGCTGGTGCGGTGCGAAGTAACTTAACGTTTGAAATCGGAAATGAGAGGCGACAAACGCGACTAGCCTCCACCAATCCAAAAACCACCACTTTTGGAAATACCACAATACGCGCAGTATGCTAGAACTTTCGGTACTTTACAACATAGCAGTACACCTAGGTCTAGGTACTACGCATTACGTCAAAGGTAATACCCAGGCCTGAGCTGAGCCCCAGCCCCAGCCCCAGCCCAAGCCTTATAGACGCTCAGACTTGAAATAACAGATACCTAATTGCCTACCTACACGTGTAATATCTGCAACTTTGGCTTCGCACTCGAGCTTGAAAGGCATAACCAAAGAAAGAAAAGAAGGCCTCTAGCCCTCTACCCCCTCTCATCCCCTCTCATCCCTCCCTTCCCCTCCATACCCGTAACCTATAAAACATTTGCTATCCATGAAGCTCAGCTTTTCAAAGTGGATTTTTTTGAAAATTTTCACACCAGGGTGTCCACAATATTTCAGAGATGATTTTCCCTGATTTTTTCAGATTTACCAGACCAATTACCAATTTTTCGAAGTTTTCCAGACCCTTTATAAGTATATGATATTCATGAACGGGGGGAGGGGGGAGGAGGAGGAGAATAATTTTTCGCGTGATGCGTTTACATACCGAAATTTTGCATAAGAACGATATGAAATGCATGGGGTCTAACGATTTTTATTTCAAAATCACTATAGGTACTTTTTACAAAATTTATTGATGCTCCTCTTCGAGCCAAAAAAAAGGAAAAAAATTCAAATTAAAAAAAAACGTAAGTAGCCTATTTCAAAGCAAAATTATGAAGTTTTGAAAAATGAAACAAATTATGCCACGGCCTTTATCAAATCAAGCGAATGAAAATTTGTATTTTTCGGCCTGAAAATTCAAAAAAAAAAAATCGCATTGTATTGCCCCCCCCCCCCCTACAAAAAAATAAAAAATACTTGCCTCAAAGTTATAAATCCAAGCAATCCCCTGCAATCCTTTCAGCTTGTATACCAATAAATAAAAAAATCAATAAGGAGGTGTAATAAAGATCATTTTTTTGAGACATAATGTGTCGAGCCCGAGCGAAGCGAAGGCAAAAATTTTGGTGAAAAAAGATTATCAAAAAGATGAAAATTCGCCACTTTTCTCTCATTCAGGGTTTTCAAAACATGGCCTATTGCCCATAATTTTAAGCTTCCAAAAAACTTTGATTTTAAACGAATTCTGTAGAAAGAAAGAGTGTAAATTACCCCGAGTGGAGCGAGGGCGAGATTTATTGAATAATTTATAATAAAATACTTAAGCAAAGAAACCCTTTTATTTTTTAGGATGGTTAAAAAATTCCAGAGAAAATTCCAAAATTTTATGACTTCTTCAGGTTTTCCAGAAAATGGACACCCTGTACACTCTCTAACTTTCTTTCCATAAACATACCTAGGACCTACATCTAAAATTTGATCAATTATTTCAAGAACCGCGTTATTGCTCAATATTATTTTAATCTTTTTTGTACGGAATTTAAAAAAAATCTGCAATAAAAATTTCATGTGTACTCTCCTTCCTTAACTCGTATAGTAACTTAGGTAGGTAGTAGGTACAATAACACACATCAGAGTCAAAGACGTCAAAGTCAAAGTCAGTACTTAAACTTATCTATGAGATTGAGATACATTCACGAAATGGTGCGATTGATCATTGATGGAGAAAAGCGAAAAAAATTATGAGAAAATTGATCGGCATGGCGCGACACTTGCGCCTGCGGGCCCGGGTGAATATGTATGGGTCTAAATATAACCAGGTTTGGAACTGGTATTGCCTCTGCACTAGCCACTGCCACTCGCACTTTATGAACCCTGAACCGAAACCGAAAACCAAAGTAGGTAGCTAGGTACTCGATTTAAATTTGTCAGGTATTCGAAATCAAATTCTAAACGATCAATAATACATAGACATACTCTACTCGTACATTGTTGGACGTCATCGCGAGTTGGATTTGATCCAAACTAAATTATCGTTTTCGGTTTCGATCATGTTAGACAGGTTTTTGCGCGAATTTTACGACTACCTACAGTACACTAGTACAGCAGCGAAGCGCGATTCTACCTCTACGCGTTAATGATACGATTACGCATTAAGTACGTAAAGTAAACGTAATACGCATACGTAGGTCTAGTTATACCTATCGATGGGTCGAGCAGAGAAAATCGGAGCCCCGGAGGAAAATGTACTAGCGAAACAAAAAAGTCCTACTGTCTTTTGCACGTCAGTACAATATGACGTGGTTAGGCCGATTATTTTACTTTCGAGGCCTGTACGAATTATTTGTCCCGAGTATCGAGATTGAAAACTCATAGCAATAGGTAATCGTAATAAGTACGTAAGTAAATGTAATACTACGTATGTTATGCAATATGCACTGTGTGGTGTGTGGTGTGCACCCTGTGCAGTTCACGTAAACACGTGCATTCCCCCCCCCCATACGCCACTGAATAACAAATTACTCAGTTTTTTACACGAATTTTACCTTCCTCACCCCCTCCCATTTTTTCCAATTCAGTCCCTCCCTTACATAAGTTCTGGGTACTTACGTTCTTATGCACGTGACACGTACATATTCATTATTTATACGTAGGTAATTAGGTATAGTGAGAACTAGGTAGAGGTGCCTAGTCTACCTACCGGGTAGAGAAAGAGATATGTAGCTCAGGTAGTAGGTATCTAACCTACCATTCTAGGTTGTCCATAGACACTGGACAGTACACAGTACACACTTAGGTAGAGAAATGAGCCTTCCGAATTCCATAGGTCATTTTTCATACACATCGCATCGTATTGTATGTACGAATAAATTGGATTCTTTCCATGTACAGCAAAAAAAAATTTCCAATTGTCGAACACGGGGGGGGAGGGATCCCCCCTCGCCAGCAGTGGCGTAGCCAGAAATTTCTCATGAAGGGAGTCTGAAATTTCATAATTTTTTAAGGAATCCTGAGTTCACCCCCCCCCCGCCCTCCATTAAATTTCATTTCACTATAAAAACACTAAATTCAAATTTTATAAAGTTCTCATGCGATTTGCGTAGCAAGTTTAAGAAAAAAAAACTGATGAAAATGTAATTTTGGAACAAACAACTTACATAGGTACTAATTATTTTGGCCTTAAAAACCAATAAAAATACCTAACAAATTCAAGAATTGTCGTCAGAAGCTTTTTTTGAGAGGATGCAAAGTGGATATGGAGACTTGAAATATCAGAAGGGAATAATTTTTTGAATAGTTGATTCAAACAGTTTATATAATTATGATTTCTTTCATATGCCCGAGCGAAGCGAGGGCGAAGTTTTGAGAATATTTGATTTTCAATGCTCTAAAAAGGCACCTTTTCAAGTAAGTTTCTGACGCCAAGGAGGGGGGGCGAGACCCCCAACTCCCCCGTAGTTACGCCCCTGTCCCCCGCCGATACCTAAGAGCAAATTTGTACATGTTCAGCGAGTTTTCTCATGTACAGCACGATGTACATGGAATTTGTCCATGTACATTGTACAGCAAGCACAGCTCTGCTGTAGTGTAAATGCTGCCAATGTATGTATAATAGGAAATTAGGTACTTACTACTTAGCGACGCGTCTTTCTTCGCATCATACCATCATACGCAGTAGGCAGTTCTACTCAGGTACTACGTACTAGGTAACTAGGTGTAGGTACCTAGGTACTAGGTACGCTATTACGCAGCATTTTGGCAATGACTCGGGGCTGTTGTACAGTGCGACATCGAAATCGGCAATTTGCAAAAATAAGCCGATCGAAAGAACGCGACTACGCGGGCGGCGCGCGGTGGGCTTTCGTTTCTACGACGCGATGCGACGCGACGTGATGTTTAGACATGGTTGCAGCGGTAAACGGGCAAACCGAACGCAATTACGCATATCCACTCTCCACTGTCTTTCAGCCGTATTCCTGCAAGAGTAAAAGCAAAACAAAAACGAAAAACATTGTAAACAAAAATATACGTACTATATGTTATGCTTACCTAGATACCTATTATCTACATAATTATGTACGATAGGCGTATCTAACCTACCCAAGTTTGCGAGGGCGAGGGTTTTCTACAAACTCCCATGTTCGATTTAATAGGTACCTACTACCTAGCTACCTACTTACGTTAGCTCAGGAATAATAGCATCGAAAAAGTGCTTAAAAAATAAAAAATGTTAATCGCAATTTTATTGCGGTAAAAGCTTCTATGTACATGATGTCCCGAGTCGGTGATAAAGTCGCATCGCCCCAGCCCCTATTGCTTTTTGAGAGGGGGAGGGGTGGCCCCCTTATGGAGGGAGAAAATTGTTTTGCATCGATTTCGCTCAAATTCACGTGGAGGGTTATTTAGGTGTAGAAATAATCCCTGAAAAAATTTCAGCCCCCTCGACCTCAAGGGGCTGAGCCATCGCTTCCCAAAGTCGGAAATTTTTGACTAATTAAATGACAAAAAACCGAGTTTTTTTATTATAAAGCCGCCCCAAAATTTTAATTTTTAAAAATTGCTTGTTCACTGTATACATTTTGAAATGACGAATCCGACTAGCCTATCAACTTTTTCTTTCGAAGTGTTTACCCCTCCCCCCTCTACGGTCCCATTGAAAGTGTACAGATCGTGGTTTTTTCAGCAAAAAATTACCTCGTTACATACTTGGCCCAAAAATGATATTTCGCGTGAAAGTGAAAATTTTATGATTTACTAAAAGGTTCCATATGAAGACCTCACGGGAAGAACGGGTTCACTGAAATTTTATAAATTTTGCAGGAGAACGTTTTAAAGAAAATGTTGAAGTGGAACTGAAAAAAAATGGGTTTTCAAGTTTCGTTTTGATTTTATTACTTTTAAAATGTCAATTAGAATCATTTTACATCGGCAAATATTGCTCAAAAGTTTTTTAAAAGCTTCAAAGTCACTCAACACACGATGTGTTTGAACAACATTCTGAGAAGTTAACCCGTTCTTTCCGTGTAAGTGCCTCAATTATCCCTTTCTTGAAATTGAAATATTTTTTCTCTGAAATTAATCAGTTTTTTCCACCTATGAGTTATCTTTTGTTGAATTATGATTTTTTTTTTCATGTTCACATCAATAAATCAACTATTTAAAAAACAAAAATCCGCTTTTTGCACATTTTTTTCTTTGTTTCGAGTAGTTAACCCGTTCTTTCCGTGTTTTTAATTTCTTGAAAATGCTTTTTTGCTTTTATTGACAAAATTTGAAAAGTTGGACATTTTTCATATAAACCACATAAAAGTACATGGTTTATTGTACACAATGGCATAAAAAAGTCATTTTTGAAAAAACCCTCAATTAACCCGTTCTTCCCGTGAGGTCTTCATATGAAGTCCGTAGTGAACGGTGAAAATGCAACGCTCCTACCTCTCGTGCTTTCTGCAGGGGGGAGGGGTGAAACGGAGGGGGCTCGTTACAAAAAAAAATTCGCATCAATTTAGCTGAAATTTACAAGGTAGGTAATTCGGGTAAAGTAGTATTACCCAAAAAAAATTCAGTCCTCCCCACATATCAGGGAGCCGAGCCATTGTTTCCCAAAGTTGAGCAGTTTTGTGAAAAATTACAAATTTCGCGAAAAAGTGAAAAAAATTTACAATAAAATGTTCCTTATGATGTCCATAGTGCGTGGTGAAAACGCACCCTAATACATAACATACGTAACGTACCCAGTACCCACTACCTGCGTAGTTAGGTGACTATTAGCTAGCTATATGAAGCTACTTGTACTTACTAGCTAGGTGTACGTGTACGCTGTACGCGTTGGTCTAGGTATCTTCGGAATTGCACGCACGCGACCTTACTCGTAAGTCAACCTGATTTCACAAACTATACCTACTCGAAAATAATTTTCAAATTTTTCAATTTTTTATTACGTATAAGTACAAGTCTTGGATAAAAGCTTCCGGTACCAAAAATTTTTGTTCACGTCAAAAATATATCTAAAAAGTCACGAGTGAAATTTGACATCGTGGACACTAAAATTTGGTATAGGTGAAAAATTTGCGACCAGTAACCTTACTTCTTATTCTACACGCTACACAATTTGCAATCAGATGTAGCACCTGCCTGCAGTGCCTGCATTGGTGCATTCATACACTGACTACAATACCTACAATACAAGCGCATCAGTAAATCAGTATAGCTAAATGGGTAAGTATTTGTGTAATCAGCTAATGGGTAAGTGAAGTACCAGTACGCTATACCGCTATACCCGAAATTGGTAGGTAATAAGGTATCCCTACATATACTACCTATATCTACTAGTACATATATGCCTATGTAGTATACCAAGTACCAACACCTAGCAAAAACAGCGCGATTTAAAATTCTGCGCAAGATAAGAAGAATTATTATTCGCGACAGTGTAAACACTTGGCTCGATCGAGTATTTTGTTTTTTTCTCACTAAAACGCAAACAGAGCAAACACCAACTGCGTAAAATTTTAACAACCGAAAAAAATGCATCATTAGCGAAAAATGAGAGGCACGATATAGTTGAAATTTGTTCACTTGCAACGCATACGCGTATATGTGCGTAGGTAGTTAGGTACCATATCTTGATTTCTTGATACCTGATACTTTGTGTAGATTAGGTAGGTAGCTAGTTAGCTACTAGCTAGGTACGTAATCTACGTATATGTACCTAGATACGAATAAATTTTTTGCAATAGGTATCTACCTATAGTACCTACCTACTACCTAGACCTACAACTAAAGGCTAAAGCGTAGCGTAAGTCTAGATGCGCATTTTTAGTACCTTCACGCTACACCTATACGTAGTACGTAACGCAAACGCACCTAGTACCTAGCTACTTCCAATTCCAACATAGGTAGGTAGGTAGGTAGGTAGGTAGTAGGTAAGAGGTACGTGGTATCGGGTGCTCGATTAATTCTGGCTCCTCCCCCCCCCCCCGATACTTTTTAGGTCAAAAATCGTAAGTTGGCTACACTTCGTTCGATTTGTTTAATTGAAAGAAGTATTGCCAACTTACGATTTTTGATATAAAAAGTATGGGGGGGGGGGGAGGAGCCAGAATTAATCGAGCACCCGGTACGTGGTACGTGAAAATTATCCGTGTAGCATACTTACCGTGAACTACGAATATTTAAAATCGTGTAGAATGTACCATAAGTAATATGTAGTTTTTCAATGCCCACAAGCAGGTAGAGGTACATCTGTATCTGTACCTATCTACGTATCTACCTACTTATGCGTACGTCGCGTCGTCGCGTCGTGAAATAATGAAATAAACGAATGATCCGACACCCTGTACCTTTTCCTCTAATACATACGTGAAATACGAATACGTACCATACGAAAAAAAAACCGGTTGGTGTTTTCAATTTAATTTTATTCGACCGGTCTTATTCGAATTTCAAAAATAGCAAAGCGACATAACGTCGATGGATAGTTAAGTTTGGTACCTGCTACCTAGCTAGTAGCTAGTAGCTACACACTTACACAGGTGCTGCATTTACCGAGCAAATTTTAAGGAAAATGAAAATTTTCAAACGTGATTTACCTACTTCCCTGAAATGCGACATTTTGATACCTAGTTACCTACCTATCCAGCTTTTTTTTGAGAGAGAATATTTATTGGGATAAAAGAGTTACAAAATTTCAATGCTCACACCAACCCTTACATACCGCTATACCCACTTATACTTACGAGTATTACGGTTTTAGATACGCTCGGGCTCGGTTACACACAAACACCTCTATCGTTGCATAGTATCTACCTAAGTACCTATCCACGTATCTAGTGCCTATACCTGACTAGTGCCTACCTACCTACCTACCTACCTAGTACCTACTACGTAAATAACTCTCGTCGTAGCTAAATAGGTATGCGAATGCGACGACTGCCGTTACGGAAATTTCAAAATTTCAAAGCGTGCTTTCTACAACGAATCTATAATTACTGCAGCTTTGATACCGGTTGAATGGGTGAATGCGCTGGATTAGGGATTACATTCTCGGATATAGACAGATTACAGAAATGATACCGCACATAATAAATTTAATTAGGTAGGTAGCAGGTACATATCAACTATCAACATATGGTACTTACACTCAGGTATATCAATACCAGCGTACGCGAGGTGATATCTAATCAGCGAAGTAAATATTTCAAATTCGAACTTTGAACGACACCTTTAGCTTGTAGTACCTTGTAGACATACCTTCTCGCGGCACCTCGCCTCTGCCTTTGTAGGTACATTTTCACACTAAGGTAATAATGTTGAGCGTTCTTCCATCGTTTCATCGTTCCATCATAAAAAAAAGGGTTAGACCAAATTTTTTGATTGAGGGTCCTCGCACTGAAGAGAGACGGGTTTTTTGCGCTAACAGGCCCTTGCGAGCTCCCTAAAAAAAAACTTGAACCCAAAGGAAGCCCCCTCTCTCTGCACAGGCCTGATCCTAATAAGTATGTACAACTGTAAAGTACATTCAATGCATACGTAACGTATACATAATTATATTCCTTTCAATAATAAATTCGTTAAATTCGTTATCTGCTACAAATTATTAAAAAAAAAAGTAAACGATATGATTTAAATTAAAAATATCCAAGTCCAAGTTAAATATAACGATTCAACGTGCACGAAGGTATTAATAAGCGTGATTGCGAAATTTATTGCGGTAAATAAGTACCGGGTGCTTGATTAATTCTGGCAACCCGCGATACTTTTTATGTTAAAAATCGTAAGTTGGCAATACGTAATTGATAACACAAATCGAACAAAGTATTGGCAACTTACGATTTTCAACACAAGAAGTATCGGGGGGGGGGGGGGCGCGGCAGAATTAATCGAGCGCCCGACCTATGTAGGTACAGGTAGTAAGTAGTAGGTACCCATTTCAAAAGGTCAGAAGCAAATACAATTATAATTTAAGTACGAGTAAGTATATCTACTGTGCATTAATGTAGGCACTTGGCGTTTGCGTAGGTTTAGGCAGGTAGGTAGGTAGCTAAGTACTAGGTAGTAGGTATTCGTACTAACTACTAAGCATACTGCGGAGGCGGTCTTCCCGGGCTCGTGTTTTTATGTATATGTAAAAAAAAATTGGTTTAACCACGTCGTATCGACATTTGAAAGATTTTTTTTTGCTCATACATTTCTCTTTCCCGGTCTTGATTCTCTCTGCACGACTCTGCCTATATGGTATAATATATGTAAAACTAACTTTAACGTACCTAACGTAGGTAAGTCTAAGTACTTAGTAGATTCTTGGATTGTTAAGAAGTAGGAAAGGAACCTATTAGGAACACTGAACACTTCAACAGGTAGATACCTCATTGATAAACGTCAAAATCATAAAAGTGCAAGGTAAACACATGTGTACCAAAAGACCACGCCACCGCCACGTAGATATTTATCAAACTTTACTGTTCACCTTTGACGCATATATAATGCTTACATTAGAATGACCCTCTACCTAATTACTTAGGTAGGTATATATTATGTAGGAAGCTAGGAACGCTTCTAACAAGCTGGACGTGAACATCGCATCGCGAACTATACTCTAGTCTCTACCCTCTACCCTCTACCTTCTACCCCTCGAGTTCCGACATTTGAAATGTTGGAAAAAATGATGAAATTTCAACTTTCGATTACGCTTCTCTTTTTTTTGCAAACGTTTTAACCTTGTTCGCTTCGCTCTGGCTACATAAATTTACATACATTACAGCTACTGCTACAGTCGACAAAATAACGCATGTTTTTCGAAAAATATGTACATAACGTTTTTTCCCTCGCGAATATGAAACCTTGTGCTGTCTTCTGATTCAGCGGGCAAGTCGAAAAAATTGTAGGAATTTACGCAGAGGTGGAATTTACATAGCATCGGTACGAAAGTTGAAAAACGCATGCGAATTAAAAAAAAAAAAGCTGCACGTTGCAAAATTCAATTTTCCTAATTCTGCAAACAGTAAACACTTTGTGAAAGACATCCGCAGACGAGTCCCTCTCCTTTCTCTCTCTATTGCTGTGTAGCTAATTGGTTGATTTTATTTCGGTACCTAGCTGTACCCTAGCAGCACAGAAAGTCGTATAGATATCTATAGCAAGTCAACTTCATCTACTTCATCTAAATCTAAAAGTGATGTTGTATAGATGTTGTTTTGATACATGAAATTTGATGAATCTTCAGACATTAAACACGATGTCGGACGCACATCGTATAGACATATGGTTTAAGATTTATTTCTGAATCTACTGTTTGATGTCTACCAGACATTGTATAGATGTGAGAAATCGATGAGTAGTTATCGAATTTAGATATCTACCCGACTTATTTTAAGATGTCAATGTCACATCGAATGAATATCTATTTTAGATGAAGGATAATGTTAATTTTTTTCATATCTTATTTATATCTAATAGTCTACATCTTATAGACATCCTGTTTTAGACCATTAACTTGATGAAAAAATAAACAAGGTAATGGTCTAAAACAGGATGTCTATAAGATGTAGACTATTAGATATCAATAAGATATGAAAATATGAACAAGTTACTGATCTAAAAATGGACGCCTGTAAGATGTGCATAAGACATTGTGGTATACATCTTATTGATGTCTAATGGCCCACATCTTATAGACATCCTGTTTTAGACTATGAACTTCTGTTTTTTTTTAAAACCAGTTTTGATGCACTCCTTCATGAGGTTTTAGCCATTTGAAATTTTAAACAGTGAAAAGGGGCTCAACAGCAAGTTCTGCTATTTTTTAAAAATATCCCCAAAACGTGTTTTTTTTAAATGTAGATCAGCCTCATCTATTCACATTTGGCAATTTCCTTGTACTAGGGACCAAAAATCTGGAAAACCCATACAGAAGTGTTGTTTTTTGACAGATTTTCCGAATTTTGAACGTTTTATATGGAAGGAAATAGCCTATTAGAAAAAAAAAGTCAAATTCGTGTTTAACGGGTCAAAATACTCCGATAAACACCCTTTTCGCAATTGTTTACCATCAAGTCTGAAAATTCACTTTTTTTGTCATGAAAAATCGGTGAAAAAGTGACTTTTCACGCATTATGGAAAAAGATCGTAAAAAGGGTGTTTATTGGGATATTTTGACCCGCTAAATACAGATTCGACGTTAGTTTTTTCATTTCATCATTTTCTTCCATATAAAACTTTTAAAATTTAGAAAATCTGTCAAAAAACAACACTTCTGTATGAGTTTTCGAGATTTTTGGTCCCTAGTACAAGGAAATCGCCAAATGTGAATACGTGAGGTTAATCTACATTTAAAAAAACACATTTTAGGGATATTTTTAGAAAGTAGCTGAATTTCGCTACTAAGTCCTTTTTTACTGTTGGAAGCGTCAAACGTCCAAAAACCTCACAACGGAGTAAATAAAAAATTATGAAAAAAAGTTATCGTAAGAGTACACCTCTACGAGATGTACCTAAATTTGTCCTGAAGAACAGAAAATTTCATTTATTTCATCCCCGAAAATAATGCAATAATATGGCCATAAATCCAAATGGCAAGGGGGGGGGGGGAGATCAAAACATTTTCCGGAATTTTTTACATCAAGGGGCATTATTTGGGAGGGGGTTAGACCGAAAATCGGAGCTGGGGCCAAATTCACCTCTTACCCGGCTATACCCTTCGTATTCTACAACCTCAATATTTTGATGAATCACTTGAAAAATTGTAAAATTCAAAATTTTTCAAGTCTACTCTCTCCTCTTCCCCAACCCATCAGCCTAAAAAGAAAAATATTTTAGAAGGTGTATCCTACACTTTCAAAAACTTTGATTCTAATACAACTTGAAAAAATTATGAAATTCAAAATTTTCCATTTCAAGTCTACTTTTCCTCCTCCCCACCAACTCTTCATCCCGAAAAAAATATTCCCAAGGGCGTATTCTACACCTTCAAAAACTTTGGTTTCAATATATGTATAACCCCGAAAAATTATGAAATTAAAATTTTTCCAAGTCTCCCTCACACTCTACCCCCATTCCAACCTTTCAAATAAATTTTAATCATCATCAAATTTTTATTGTACACTTTTGAAAGAATGAATTTTGATTTCTTATTCAAAAAAACTGCAAAATTTTAATTATAAATTCGTTAAATGTGTCCTAAAATTTTATTTTTACTGTAAGATGTTAAAAAAGTAAAAAAATTCCCAATTTGATTAAAATTGAAAAAAAAATTTGACTTTGGGTTTAAGAATTACTTTTAGTAGTAAATCTTGAACCTGACATGGTGGCGTGCTCCTCTAAACCAAGACCTACAGAACCAGTAAGTACATTAAAGTATATCTAACACATGACAATAATTAGACATTGTATAGATGTTCAACAGAAACATTAGTAAGATGTCAATTGACAGACATCGTATTGATATATGTACATATATCTAAAAGATGTCTGTCCCACATCATTTTTAGATGTGGCTTTATTTTATTTATACATCGAATTCTGATATCTATTGGACATCTTTTTTAGATGTCTATTCGATATCAGAATCTGGTATAAAATAAAGCCATTACCTATGTTTAAAAATGATGTGGGATAGATATTGACTGATATCTTCCAGACATCAAGTTTATCTAATTGTTATCGACAATGTCTTATCTAAGATGTCGATTAGACTTGCTATAGACTTCCAGTAGATCTACTTTTCGCATTTTAGACATTCTATAGATGTTCTACATCGATTTTCGACATCTGACAGACATACCTTCATCTAGAAATCGACATCCTACAGACATCTATACAATGTTCTGTGCTGCTAGGGTAAGTACCTACATGTATGTACATATACGTAGCTAAGTGCCTATGTAGTATGCACGCAGTAGGTAGCTGGGTAGGTCCCGTTGACAATGTACTTCGCAAATCATGTACGTCTACGTACATACCTTTTACGTACTACTCAAGTACCTACCTAACTAACTGTAAGATATAATCCCGACTGAAAACACCACATCATTCTATCTCTATGCCAACTTATCGAAATTGAGCGGAGATAAAAAAAAAAAAAAAAACGAATTTTATGGTCGGATATTAACTGTAAAAAATTTCGTAATTGACCGCGTATTTACGTCAAACTGTTCATTGACATCAAAGATTCTTAAACGCGACTTATTTACGAGATAACGTTTTAATTGCTGATAAAGCAGGTCAAAAACAGCTGCGCGAATGCGATCACGTATGCGGTGGTAGGTGGTTCTTAATTCTCGTAGATAATACCTAACTAGTAGCTATAGCTAGATTAGCTACCTACATAGTACATAGACATACGTACATATTACATAGATAAACTTTAGTATGAAGTAGTAGCCTAGTAAGTAATGAACTAATGATGATGTTCAGAACAGAACATTATACGAACATAGAGGTCTAGGGATTTGGATACATCTAATCGAAATACATTATTTTATGTATAAGCTATGTGGTACGTAGACGTACACGTACAGTACGTCTACGTACCTAGGCTTGTAGCGAACTTAGAAGAAGGTGGGAGAGAGATAGAAGCAAGGATACTTTTTTCAATGCTTAACTAGACGCAATTGTGGAGGAGGTAAGGGTAGGGGTGAGGTCGAGTCGGGTAGCCCGATTTGCTTTACTCTTCGACCCTAATTTGAAATACATAAGCAGGTACCTATACCTATACCTATATATCGTGGTTACTAATACCAACTCGAAACTGATTCTCTTACGTAGGCCGTAGGCGTAGGTATGGTATACCATATATTTAAATTCGCGCATCCGAGGGCTGGTAATACATAGGTTTAATTGTAAATTGTTGCAAGTACCGGTAATGAATAAGCAAAAGTTGGGGTTCATCCTTCCTACCGGTAGGTTGTGGTACGTAACGTACTACGTACGTTGCTTGCTTGATTCGCAATGAAAACGAAATAAAATAAAATAAAATAAAACAAAACAAAATAAACAAAATATACTAAACTTAATGTACTCGAGTAACGCGAAATATGTCAAGGTCAATACCGCCAGAGGTAGGTAACCTAACTACATAATATTAGGCATAAACGAGCGAGCGACGGCTCGCGTACGTATCAACGTACGACCAATTTTTAAGCTTGCAAGTTGCAACCAACTGCTCTCTTCAGTCTTCATACGTGTAATAGATTTATGTATATGTACTTACATATATCGGAATCGGCGTTGCCAGCTCCCGACAATTTATTTAACATTGTCAGAAATTTCAACGTATTGTGAGCTTTATTAGGAAATTCCGTGATCTCGAGAAATCTCAAAGAAATTGGGGAAATCCAAAAATTTATCAACTTTTTCCCAATTCACAGGAAAACATGAGTTATTTTAGAACAAAACCTCAAAAAAAACCTAAACTTCCAAGAATTTTTCAAAAAAAAAAATTAGGCTCGTTTCGCTCGAACACCAATTTGAATTTTTCATGTTTTACCTCTCCAAAGCAAGGAGCGATGAAAACTGCTCTCAAATTTCTACAAAATGGTGATATTGCATCCCAAGGAAATCCCAAGATTTCTTCGCTTAGAATTCCAAGCGTTGAAAACAGTGTCGGGCATACACCTGACAATACCGACTCGAGACTTACTCGCGTTGTCAGATTAAATAGAATAGGTAGTACATATAGGTAGGGCTAGGTGTACGTAGACGTACTAGGTAGTAGGTACCTACAAGATACAAATACACGTGGGAAAATTGCGTGAGTAGGCATAGGAATGCTTTCTACTCGAGTACCACCTCGACTCAAAAATAACTTCGTATAGTCGCATATCTTCGAAAACGTAGCGCAAATTTTAATTTTTGGTCAATCTTTCATTCAACAGCATACCATACTCAGTAATAATTCATCATACAAACGTACATTTACTTGATTAAGATCGTAAATTTACGACTATCACTGTTTTCTAAGTCCGCACGTATTCTACAGTAGCGTGCAAATTAAGTAGGACAAGCAATTTTGCGCATATCAAGTCATAACTTTAAACCCTCGTAACTCCGGCAAAAATGAACGGTTTTGGCTCGTATTGGTCTCATTCGATTTGTTGGACTGTCTACTACAAAATAAGACCAGAACGACCCCGGTAGCTTATTCCAGTCCGAAGTTATTCGCGATTAAGTAAAAAAGGGGGAAAAAATTGGAGGTTCGCGGAAATTCAAATAACTTTGAGCGAAAATAAGATCAACATTTCGTTTTGGTACGGTTTTGTAGTAGACAGTCTAAGGAATCGAATAAGACCAAAACGAGCCAAAACCGTTCATTTTCATCAGACGGAGAGCGGTTACAAATTTTGGTAATGTATGGACAACGTGTTTATATGTAAATTTACATATAAACGCGTTGTCCATACATTACCAAAAGTTGTAACCGCTCTCCGTCTGATAAAAATGAACGGTTTTGGCTCGTTTTGGTCTTATTCGATTCCTTAGACTGTCTACTACAAAACCGTACCAAAACGAAATGTTGATCTTATTTTCGCTCAAAGTTATTTGAATTTCCGCGAACCTCCAATTTTTCCCCCCTTTTTTACTTAATCGCGAATAACTTCAGACTG
This sequence comes from Pseudococcus viburni, assembly GCA_033439095.1. Lineage (NCBI taxonomy): Eukaryota > Metazoa > Arthropoda > Insecta > Hemiptera > Pseudococcidae > Pseudococcus > Pseudococcus viburni. The sequence goes on along the minus strand of JAVBJF010000617.1, from coordinate 49,477 downwards.
GAATAAGCTATCGGGGTCGTTCTGGTCTTATTTTATAGTAGACAGTCCAACAAATCGAATGAGACCAATACGAGCCAAAACCGTTCATTTTTGCCGGAGTTACGAGGGTTTAAAGTTATGACTTGATACGCGCAAAATTGCTTATCCTACTTAATTTGCACGCTACTGTACAACGAGTAGGCAGTAGGCACTCATATATGAGAGCTACGAGGACGACTACAACGACTACCTATACGAGTATATCACCGTGCATGAACATCAACATTCAATCTACACATAAGTCCGTAAGAGGACCCAAGAATTATGTGAGGGAAGGACAAGGGCTGAGAATTTAAGAAAAAATGGGGGAGGGTCAAAATTTGTTGGAAAAATTGTGTAAGCTGTTATTTCAGTGTAGAGCTCTCGTAGTCGAGGTATTTTCAGAAGGCGGATAAGCCGATAAGGTTATATATACTTAGTACATTTTATACAGATTTGAACAAAAATAAAAAGTTGAAAAATTACGGGATTTTGGGAACAAGCAAACATTAGGTATACCTACTCTCTCATTCTGAATCAGTGAAAAGTCACTGATAAACAGTCAGAATTGCAGCACAGGAACAATCAGTGAAATTCGCTAATTTTTCTGCTAATTTCATAAATTTCACTGACTTTTCAGTGAATTTTCACGGATTTTCCAGTGATTTTTCACACTGATTTGTTTTCATTGAAAATTTCTTTCACTGATTTTCTCCTGTGCTGCAATTCTAACTGTTTCTCAGTGATTTTCGATCATTTTCACTGATTTATACATGACAGAGTATGGTAATCTCTAAATCTAAATCAGTCCAATTAAGTAAAATTCTACTTTTTTGAATCAATAAAACGATTTTTATTGAAAGTCATATAAATCTTTGATTTAAAAAGGCAAAACTTCATCAAATTAGACTTCTTCAGATTTAGAGAGTGATGTATTTGTTCACTCAAGAAATGGAGTTGGTATACATAATTAAAATATCGCCCGAGCGAAACGAGGGTGAAAATTTAAAAGAAATCATGTTTGAAAAGCAAAAAAGCTAAAATTTTCTATTTTTAAAAATAACATTTCAGTTATCGGAGAAAATTCATTATTCATGACTTTTGAGATAATTTCAACTAAATACCAGGAAAAAAATGAATTATAGGTACTTAGGTAAGCCAAAAAATGTGGAAACCAATTACTTAGTACCTAAGAAGATTGTTCGTCATTTTAGCCCAAAAAAAACGTACTTACCTACTATTTTCAAACTTTTTTGCATATGTACTTTCGGATAGGTACGTTCAGAAAATTCGTACCTTTTTCGGATTTTCTGACTTTTCGTGCCCAGTAAGTAAACACTTTCATATAACTTATATGAGTACCTATAAAATTTTACAAAATTTTAATCATCATAATGCCTATTGAAGGTCATTTTTTGGATAATTCGACGAGTTTTTCAATTTGTTGGTTTTTTTCAAAAATTTCCTCATTTTTTGAAAATTCATCGATTTTTTTCTATCAAGATATTTAAAATAGGTACATTACATTACATACTCATTTAAAATTATCCACGTTTTCAAAGAGTCCCAATGTTTTATGGGCCCCCTAGAGACCTTCGGCCAGTTTTTCAAAAAATCTTATCGATATGCTCTTTTCTCACCATTACTGTATTCTTTACTCAGAAGTCGGTTAGTAATATAGCAAAACAACAACAACAAATCGCTAGTTCGCTATTAAGCACCAAGCTATACTAGCAACCTGACGATAGATAGTTTAGGTACATTACATAAATAATTAATTATGTAAATAAAACAAAAGCCACCAAGAAAAGTGCGGACTCGACAGAAACATGGTCGCCGAGCCGCGCCGGTCAAAAAGTTGAAATAGAAAAAGGAAAGAAAAATCGAGGGGGTTAACACCCTGCACAAGGGCAACAATTAAACGGCATAACGGTGATATGATAATAACCCGATCTAAATAGGAAATCATTTCAAGGTATTAGGCGTTTTCAAGGGAAAACTATCGATGCTAATAACCTAGTAACGAGCGTAGTTGTAATTTTTAAATTCTAAATTTAATTCGAGAGACGTAATAATAACATCCACTGGTAGAGGAGTGGAGTGGGGCAATTATGCGATTTGAAAAAGTACAAAAAAATATGTTTTCATCTAGTCTACTTAATAGCCGAGAATCTACGTATGAAACGCAGAACGAAAACATGATTAAACACTACGCCGAATTTCATTCCGTATTTTTTGTTTTCTCTTTCAAAACATCCCGCTTACGGCTTATCTAGATAGACCTACCGACATAAGAACGTGTTATTCGTAAAATCTGCCGCAAAATGCGATGATGAACAATTCGAAAAAAAAAATCAAATTTCTGTTTTCTTATGCCTGCTTTGACGAACTCATACCCATACCCGCAGTATGAAATTTTCAATTGTAGATACATATCGCACACCCAGTGCAATAACACCACATCTAAAAAAAAAATTGACCCTCGTATTTTTTTCTGAAACATACTTATTTTTGATTAGTTTTCAATTTAAACCAAAAATAAGAAAGTTGATTTATTTTGAGATGTGGTGTTATTGCACAAATACAAGCAGTGCAATCAGTGGCGTCGGAAGGTGAGGTACAAGGGGTGCATTGCACCCCCTAAAATTCCGACGAGGGTGCAAAGTATCATTTTCACCACCCCCCCCCCCCGAATTGCATCAGATTGAGATATTCGAAGCATTAAAAAATAAAAAGGCCTTTTTTGGGCATGAACATCACGACTACCTATGTAAATTATTTGAGTCAACAATGCGAAAAAAGGTTCCTTTTTGCCCCCTCGCCCGAAAATCGTTCTGTTGTTTCAAGTTTTTGTACTCACTTTGCACCCCCCCCCTCCCCCCCCAAAAAGCTTCCGACTCCACTGAGTGCAAATAGTGCAATGAATATTTGTACAGGTAAGTGCACGTCAATATACCTACGTCTTTCATGCATATTTTTTCGCATTATGGTACGATAGATAGGTATCAATTTTAATTCCGTCGTACGTGGTTAACTTCGAGGTTTGAACTGGTAGTCTATATAGTCTTTGTACATACAAAAATTGTCGGATCTTCATGCAAAGCTGTACCAAACTATGGTGAATGACGGATGAAGACTAGTCCAGTCCAAATTCTGATTGTAGTGGCAAATTGGCAATGGTACATGGTACGTACTACGTACGTGCACGTAGGTATTGATATTAGTGCACACCTGCACGCACTAGAATACAGAATTCACTGAAAACTGAAACTGAATAAATAATAAAATAGGACTATGTATGTAGTAGGTAGTAGGCTCTCACTCTCGCTCCCTCTCTCTCTCACAATCTCTCGCTCTCTCATGAGATCAACTTCCACCTTCCTTCCCCTGGCCTTCATCACCATCGTCTGCACTACAACGTACAACATCCAACATCACTCGTCTCCTCTCATCGTTGTTAGCGATTACCACACTGTTTGGAATTACTGCAACTCCCAGTTCCATTGGTTTTGTTGGTGCTGTTTTAAAAGATGACAATAACAGTGATCCGTAAAATAGTCGCTTGTTCGCACATGTATTGTGATTCGTAAAATTGTAGGTATCTATCTAAACTACTACTAGCAGTACTAGCCTACCTACGTACATTACCACAGTACAAAATATTTAAGTACCTAGGTAAGAGATACCGCTGCAAGTGACAGGTCTGTGCAGTGAGGGGAAAAGGGGGATTTCCCTCCTAACCCGGGTTTTTTGGGGACCCGTAGGGGCCCGCAAGGGCTGGCTCAGTACGGTACGTAACATACACGTCACACGAATACACACGCAGGTTTATTTCGAATTGTTTCTTAATTCTAATTGGGTAATAGGATAGGGCCAAAAAACCAAATTTTTTTATTTTTGAGTTCCAATACTGCGCAAAAGACGAAGACTAGGGAAACTAGAAAATTATATTTGAAAAATTCAAAATCGATTAATATGTTCCGATCAGCGCATCAGCCTTCAATTCTTTAAAAATTGTCAAAAATTCAATATTTTCAAAAAATTCAATATTATTAAAAAATTCAATTTTAGAGATAATTTAATTGGACCAAAGGGCACAATTTTTTCGAAAAAAAACACTATTTTACAACATTTTTCAATTTTTGTTCAGATGTGAAGTGAAGCGTTATAGGAGAAATTAAAAAAACTATAAAATGAAGATATGACCTGCAAAGTGACCTAAGTGCAAAAAGTTGATTTCGAGAAAAATGATAAAAAACTGTCCTATGGAGGGGAAGCGAGATATTTAAAATCTGTTTTAGGGAATGGAAAGGGTCAACCTTCACTCACCTGGTGACATCATTTCTTTTTTGAAAAACAGAAAATCAGTGTTGCTGCAGCACGCTAAGAAAAAATGCTGCACTTGGGTCACATTGCAGGTATAAAAAGGTCATTTACTAATAAAATCAGGTAAAATGTGTTCAAGCAAAAATGAAAATTAATTGTGATCTAATGAACAAAAAAACCCTGAAATTTGGTATATATCCTATTTGGCTATTTTTGACATCGCAAATCGATTGAAAGTAGTTTCAAGATGTGTTGGAGTCTCCAGATAATGTTAGAATTTTTAAGCACTATAGAAAGGTCTGTAAAAACAGTCCATATTATGAACTTTAGCACCTAAAAACAGATTACTAATGTGGTGCCTCACATATACTAATAGATGGCCCCACAATCTCAAAAATCACAATTTTGCACTTAGATCACTTTGCAGGTCATATCTTCAAATACGTATCAATTTTTGCGAAAAGTTGCGCTTTTTGATCTACACAGTCACTAAATAAACTCCAAAACTAAATTAGGTAATCAATTTTGAATTTTCTTAAAAATTTTTAAAAATTATTTTCGAAAATACCTACTTACCGAATTTTTGACAATTTTCAGAGAATTGAATGCTTTTGCGCGATCGGAAGATGATAATCGATTTTTATTATTTTATTTTCTAGTGTCCTCAACCTCCTTCTTTTGCGCAGTATTGGAACTTAAAAATCAAAAATTTGAGGGTTGAGTCCCCCTCTATTGTATGAGACCTTTTTTTACTCTTCAATTTTTTTCCCCGGGCCCAGATTTACTCTGCGCGGCTCTGACAAGTGAGTGAATCTCGCGGTACAAAAATTGTCAAAGCAGGACCACAAACTGAAGTTGACATACTGCAAGCAAGCGTTGAAAACACTGAATTTTTACCAAATTTTTCGAGGAAAAAAGGTCATCGTAATAGAATTGCGTGCCATAATGAGGAAGAAAATGACTTATTTCGACTAACATGCATGTAACATTACAACCACGCTTGCCTGCGCCACAAGAATTGAATTATAATAATGCATTGCATATGTATCTGGCGATCGCGATACATAATACAAAACACTGGACAGCAAAGATACAGACAGACGCAGAGTGCAGGGTTAAACACGTAGGAATAGGATACTTTGTAGCAGTGTTGGTAGCGGTGCGACGACGCTGCGTCGTGTTTGAAATCGGTGAGAGATGGTGGAGGATGAACCGGTGCGGGCTGCGGGGTAATATGAATGAACATCTGAACCCCGAAATGGAAGTGATTACGTGAGTAGCTGCACGAAGTGTATTTTCGGATGGGAACTTCAATAAATATGGAGATGTGTGATGGGAGGGGGTGTAGGATCAGGACTTGAAAGAGAAGCAATGTCAACATCGAAAAATATCTATGTCGCGTAATTCAATAATTTCAAATTGTCCGACTATAGCAGTTATATTACAATCATTTTGTAACATTCATGAAATAAAAAACCGAACATTTTTATTATGCGTATATGTAGTTAGGTAGTTGGGTACTAGGTAATTAGGTATGTATGTATCGTACCTGGCTACCTGCATGTACCTTACCTATACTTACTTAGTCGTGAAATTTGTGCTCAAAGCCACAGCGAAGCAGAATTTTATTATCGAAGGGTAGACGGAAACATAATAATTGTACTTAGTACTTATATTTAGCTAGCATCAAAAGTCGGCGACACGATGTCTGGCAGTAGTGAGAGTCAGATGGAGCGACGAGCGATGGACATGGAGCAATCCATACTATCCATGACCCAATACATGGGCAATACCTTCCCCTACCCTTACTCAGTCTGAAAATGTTGTTGTAAATTGGCAACTTTTTTTCAAAAAGTCTGCGAGTTTCTCAGTTTGACTCCCTGCACTACTTTCATTCCTGTAATGTAAATTGGTACCATATTAGTGCAGTAGAATTCAAGTCCGACCCCCAACAAATTGCTATAAAAGCGGTTTTTGGTTTATTCTGTAGGAAAGGGTCTATTCTATCACAATACTGAAAGACCTCCCTGATCCTGCTCCCCTAAGTCACTTTTTTCGATGCCACAGCCCCCTCAAAATCAGTTTTTCGCTTTCAACTTTCGAAATTTCGCACTTATGAAAAAAAAGTTGAAACAAAAGTTGTAGAAAATCAAAAAACGAACAATTTTGTTAATTACAATTTTTCCGTAGGACGTCGTGGAAGGGAGCTAGAGCCTTTGAAAAAATCACAATTTGAAATTTTCCAATTTAGAGAAATAATTACGAAAAATCGGGTTAATCGACTTTTAGGAGCACTTCTTTTGCATTGTACATCCTATTACTACATAGGATAAGAAAAATGTATAACGGACCCCAGATCTCGAAGTGGGGGGTGGACCCTCCGCAGGAAAAGTCGCATTTTCCCCCAAGCGTAGCTCGGCTGCAATGAAAAATTCGAAAAATTGGTTCAAACAAACGTTGTAGAGCGTGAAAAGACGAACATTTTCCTTTTTTTATTTTTTTTCTACGTGGTCTTGGAGGCGAGCTATTGCAAAAAGAAAAAAAAAGCGGCGTTTGAAAATTTTTCATTACCTCAATAAATTACACATGTGTACATATGCTTGGTACGTACACTTGAAATGTATAGCGAACCAATAATCGAACTAGTGACTTTCTGGGATTTTCGGGTCCGCCTAACTCGATTTTTATAATAAATTGACCCCCCACTGAACCCAAATTGGGCCCCAAAAGTGAAGCGTTCAAAAATCGAGTAGAATTTTTCAAACGCCGCTTTTTTTTTCTTTTTGCAATAGCTCGCCTCCAAGACCACGTAGAAAAAAAATAAAAAAAGGAAAATGTTCGTCTTTTCACGCTCTACAACGTTTGTTTGAACCAATTTTTCGAATTTTTCATTGCAGCCGAGCTACGCTTGGGGGAAAATGCGACTTTTCCTGCGGAGGGTCCACCCCCCACTTCGAGATCTGGGGTCCGTTATACATTTTTCTTATTCTATGTAGTAATAGGATGTACAATGCAAAAGAAGTGCTCCTAAAAGTCGATTAACCCGATTTTTCGTAATTATTTCTCTAAATTGGAAAATTTTAAATTGTGATTTTTTCAAAGGCTCTAGCTCCCTTCCACGACGTCCTAGGGAAAAATTGTAAATAACAAAATTGTTCGTTTTTTGATGTTCTACAACTTTTGTTTTAACTTTTTTTTCATAAGTGCGTAATTTCGAAAGTTGAAGGCGAAAAACTGATTTTGAGGGGGCTGTGGCATCGAAAAAAGTGACTTAGGGGGGCAGGATCAGGGAGGTCTTTCAGTATTGTGATAGAATAGACTCTTTTCTACAGAATAAACCAAAGACCGCTTTTATAGCAATTTGTTGGGGGTATGGTCATTTTTCCCCCTATTTCTACTGTACTATATGGAGATAGGCTAGGTATACTTGAGTACCTATAGGTAAGTACTATGCACTTACTGTGTATGTAACATGTATACATGTAGATTTACCGAAGACCAACTACCAACATAATACAAGTAGCTTGTAACAGCTTCTAATAAGATGGATCGTTCGACCAAAAGTTACTTTTTGCAAGAAAAGCGTTTAAAAAAAATTCAAGTTGATTTTCAACATTTCAAACCTGAAACTATTTCCCGGCGATTTTTGAGGATTTTTTACAAGATACATTAGAAAGTAGATAAACCATACGCCGTCACATTATTTTAAATTTTGAGGAAAATTGAACCTCTTCTCGATTCAAAGTCACCTCCCTCCCGTACTCTAAGAAAAATTGACTTCAAAATGGAATAACTCGGTTACTTTTGATTTTAGGAGGGACCTCAAACCATTCATCTAAGGCTCTGCTCTGAACGTTTTTCACGTGAAATTACTTACGTTAGTCGAATTCGAGTACCTAAACCTACCTTGAAGGTACAGACATGAGACAACAGACGACGAAAAAGAAAATTGAAAAAAGTTAAAGCAGCAAGACAATTAGATAAAACTGCATACTGCACGTATTTTGCGAACCCCCGTATTACGTTTACCTCTACCGGTTAGTCGTATAGTTGATAAAAAAAAATCCCCACCATGGTGTGATGTTGATTACGAGCTTACTGCGCATTAGCACGGCAGGTCGGCAGCGGCTCGCGGCTGTCGGCTGTATTGGCGTACGTGACGGGATATCTAGAAAATTCTACGTCGTAGTAAAACTGAACTAAAACCATCCGATTTTGAGGCGGGTGCGAGTGCGAGGTGAAGAACAGTACTTGTATAGTCGCGAAAGGACAGTCGGAATGAATTGGAAGAAGTGAACGGTCCTCTATGTCGGTGTTAAATATAGCGTTATGCGTTGCGCGTTATTGTTTGTGACAAATTGTTAACGATGCGGTGATCTAAGAATGTGAATCAATTTTTCTACCTACCATCAGATGTGACAGAAAGTTTGAAATTCGGCCATTTTCGCCAGGCAAAAATGATGTGATTCTTTTTTTTTCTTCTTCGATTGATAGTATTTTCCGTCATTGTTTTCCTTCAAAATCGATCTCATTTTATTCGGCATTTGTTGACGTAATTTAACAACTTTTAATTGATAAGGCATGTCGTCTGTGATATTAGCATTCTAAGAGCCTACTTTCGTATAACACTCCGTGTTTTTTTAGTCATTCTTTTAAAAAAAAATACAAATAGGTTACCTTTCTATTTTTTTATATTTTTACACATATCTATCGGAAATCATTTAAATATACCTTTGTTAAAATGGTGGCTACCTTGATAGAAGAAAGTCAAAAAGAAGATACCTTTATCGGTAAGTACCTCGACTCGATTACACTCGACTATTTCGTATACGTGTAGGTAGATGTATGTACTCGTACTAAATACTGCGCTGCGTAAGCTCAATTATCATGTTTTAGTTCCAATTTATTCGTTGTTGCTAGTTAGTGATTCGAAAGATTGGATTAGGAAGGGAGGGTTTTCTATTACCTAATTTCGTTTGATTTGGCCTAAGTATACATTTATACAAACGTATATCGACTTTGTAATAATGATTATAGTTCTCGAATGAGATCAATTTATTTACATATGTACCCAGTAGCCAGTACCCACTACCTAGTCGCCGTTTGCCACGATACGACATCGACATGACAATAATAATTATTCGCTTACATACGCTTTAGTATCGAATTCGAGTTACTATGTTGCTGATAAGTGATAAGGTTACATCTTACATCTGCATCTACGAATTTACGATCACGGAAAGCTGGCTTCCTGTAAGGTACCTATATTTTTTTGCCGAAGCTAATCATTTCGATCCAGATTAATTATTGATTACTTAATCATTCTTATTTGAAAAGTATACAATTATTATAAAATTTCATTTTATTCGAACTTTCGTGTGCAAACTACCAAAAGTACCAACCCACCCACTCCCATCGAATTCGAATACAACAAAATTCACTCACAAATCGCTGGCCTATCGATCAGCTGTTCGGTATTACGGTTTTTTTTTTTTCAATATACGGGTGACTTGCTGCTGTTTGCTGGTTGCTGTTGCAGCTGCTCGCTTGGCTCACTGCTGCCGTGTAAGGTGGGCTGTTCCCCTTTTCCGGTTACTTCGTTTTGTTTTTTGTTTTGTTTTTCTTCTTGTTTTGTTTTTGTTTTTTTCTCATTAATTTTCTATCCCGTTTCTAATTTAATCGACGTGTAAATGATAAATCTGTAGTATCGAAAATTTTTGTACGTGATTTATTTCAACGGTGCCAGCATGAAAGTTACCGATTACGATTACATTTACAATTTTAATTTAATGTACTGTCGTATTGTGTCGTTTCGTTATGTTGCGTTTTCAAAACAGTATTGCAGGTTCGTATCGATATTAGTTGCTAAAATACTTCGCACCTACGTTGGTACTGGTACATAGTACTGCATACACGGTGCTGTACTCATTTCGTACATCGTACTAATTGTCAACTAGTCGGTTTCTGTTAGTTTTTTTCTCTCTCTCTTTCTCTCTCGTAAAAGCTCTCCGTGGGTAATGTAATGTAAGCGAAAAAACGTATGGTTTATTTAAACAAACTGAGAACTGTAATATCGTTATTATGTACACAATTCGATGAATCATTGCATTCGATTTACGATTTGACGTACAACTTACAGCACGTATACCTAAATCTACAATAGGTATACGCGTTAGGCGTTACACGCCGACATTTACAACTGTAAGCTTTTTTACTTTATCCCGAGTGTGGTTCCAAATATGTAGTCGTCGCGTCGGCAATTCGGCATCGGCATCGACAAGCTTGATTGAATGGGCACGTCTTACGTTAGTTCTCGAGTCTTACATCGGTGTAGAAACTCTACACTCTAGGTGTTGTTAGATGTTCAAAAATCATCCGAGATTTTGAACCGACTTGACTCTAGTGGTTGATTTGTTTTCTGTACAGGAGATAAAGCGGACTGTATGATCGATATGAAAGAAGAAGGACGTCGCAAACGCAGAAAGAAAAAGACAGCCAACAGTTTAGTAACGTCATGTTTTCATGGTAAGTGGAAAGAGTTGGAAATTCGCAATCGCGAACATTAGTTTTGCCACTACGAATGAGTAGTAACTCGCTAGTACGTAGAAGTACAACATGTTTCCGTCTTTATTTCAGACCTTTATAAGCTGAAAGGCGAAGTTTTGGGACAAGGAGCATACGCATCGGTCGAAACTTGCGTAAATATGCTCACAGATCTGGAATACGCGGTCAAGATAATCGAAAAAGTGCCAGGACATCCGAGGAATCGTGTATTCAAAGAAGTCGAAACGTATTATCAATGTCAGGGGCATCCTAACATCATTCAAATGCTGGAGTTTTTCGAAGACGACGACAGGTGCGTAAAGTTTCATCAATCTTTGTAAATCGGCCGGCCGGCCGGCCCGGCAGTCAGGCAGGTAGTCGGCACTCTCTAAGGTACCATCATTTTACATCATTCGCACGTGTTTTTCTTTTTCAGGTTTTACCTGGTTTTCGAAAAAGTTGACGGAGGACAATTACTGAATAGAATTCAAGAAAGAGAGCATTTTACCGAAAGAGAAGCGAGTCAAATCATTCGCGACCTCGCCAACGCGCTGAACTTTCTTCACAATAAAGGTACATAATTTGTTGAATTTTTCGAACCAAGTTTATAGACGACGATAGAGATAAGCGACGCCCAACACTAGATTAGAATGGAGTGACGCTCGACTGTTGGGATAGTGTAGCAATGTTTCCGACATTTTCGATTCTAGTTATTTTCCGCGTGCTTGTGCGTACGACTGTAATTCGCAGTTCTACCGAACAACTAATTTGGGTTCTTTGTTGTTCGCTTCGTATTGCAGGCATAGCTCATCGTGATTTAAAACCTGAAAACATATTGTGCGTATACCGAAACCAGCTAAGCCCAGTGAAAATATGTGATTTCGATTTAGCTTCGGCGATTCAATTTAATTCAGGTCATAACGGTCCGATGAGCACTCCGCAGTTATTATCACCGGTGAGTACTAAGTATCGAGCTACTGACTACTGACCCTACGTCGCTGTCGTCGTTGATACATAAGAGTACATACTAGTCTCTAATGAGATAGAGTACGAATAATTAGATCGTAATTTTTCAATGCTAGTCGCGTCCTCTCGCGAAAGGTCGAAATCAATTATAATTTGACGCGTATGCGTGGCTGTTTCTCTCTTACAGGTGGGAAGCGCCGAATACATGGCTCCGGAAGTGGTTGAAACGTTTATAGGCGACGATTGCAATTATTACGACAAACGTTGCGATATGTGGTCTCTGGGGGTAGTTACCTATATTCTTCTGTGTGGCTACGCTCCCTTCTACGGAAATTGCGGTTACAACTGCGGCTGGGAACGTGGAGAAGCTTGCCATACTTGCCAGGTAACGGCGATTTGCAATTTTGCGTGATCCAGAAAATTGTAATTCGCGATCGTCACGAGTTCACGTCGATCGTTCTCTTTTCAGGAATTACTATTCTATAGCATTCAACAAGGCCAATTCGAATTCCCCGAGAAGGATTGGAAGTATATCTCCGACGACGCGAAAGATCTCATCCGAAAGCTGTTGGTTAAGAACGCGCATTGTCGATTGAACGCTAACGAAGTCCTTAAGCATCCGTGGATCAACCCAGGCCCGAAAGACAACGACTTTCTGGCTACTCCCGAAGTCATCAAAAGGTACACGTGTTTTCGAACGTATCTTTCGACGCCGTTGCGTCTGAACGTATCAGTCCAGTCGGCAATGTATAACTTACAGTTGTGAATTTTGTTCTTCTTTCAGAAATGACAGTTTAAAAAAATTGTCCACTTTCGCCGAATCCGCCATGTCTGTGAACCGAGTGATAGTGCAACATTTCAGCATGAATTCCGTTGGTCCTATGCAGAAGGATTCCATTTACGGTCTTTCGCCTCCATCGGAATCAGCTCTAATGCAAAGGCGTCAACGCAAGTGAACTATGAACCCGTGATTTTTTTTCCTATAAATATTATAATTATTGTTTTTTGTTCTCTTTTTCCTCCGTAAATCGCTAATATCCGTTAAACTTATTTTCTTATCCAATAAGATGAATTTCTTTCTCCCTAATTTTAATGAACCTACCACCTAGTACGTATGTATCTTTTTTTTTTCTTGTTTTTACAAAAGAAAAGTAAAAGGAAAAAATATAATCGAATTATAAATTCGAGCCAGCATCTTCCCGTCGTTGCGTTCGTTTTTTTCGTACGTGAGAACTGTTGAGTTTTTAATTCGTTCGTATTCAAAAAGTTCAACGGTCATGTTGTTAATTTATATTCATTATAGTTGATATAATAAGTATAAATTTTAAACGAAAAAAAAAATTAAAAAAAAAATTAGTAACTGAAAAAAATGATGAAAATTTGCAAGATAAACTTTAGGGGAAAATGTGAACTACTAACCAATGAGGAAATATCTCAACTCGTTTTTAAGCGTGTTCTTCTCGCGTGTAATTGAAATTTCACATTAATAATGTATAATGGGATTATTTCTAATGTTTTTTTTTTTTTTTTTTAAATTCCGTTCATTTTCAAAACTGAACATACCGGTGAAACGAGAAAAAATTTATTTTTCGACTGTTTCGATGCGAAGTGTTACCACGAATTTCAAAATCTACTCTGTTCGAACAGGCCAACTAGGTACCGTTTCGTATGTTTTTTTTTTCATCAAGTATTTCTATTCGTCGATTTGAGAATCGCTTAATACTCTTTTTCGTCGGATATTCGCGAAACGTTTTCCTCCATGCACATGGTACCTAACGATCATTCGTAATTTGTCGCGAGCTCCATCCTTATTGTACCCAGCAGTATTATCATAATATGAAAATATTGACGCGATGAGATCTGCAGATCCAGTGATGTGTGATATTTAACATGTAATGAAAAAAGATGTTTATTTTAATGACGAAATTCGTTCTACATACGTATTGTGATTACACGCGTATGAAATATGTTCGTTATCTTGGAAGGTTTTTTGTATTATTTAAAAATCGTACGCTTATTATGACGATAATTCCCTAGTATTTATGTTTCGATAAATTTGTTCTTGTACGTAAACGTATTTTTTATTCAACTCAACTCTATATAGTAACCGAACATCAACTTATCTCAGTATCAAAGTTTGAAAAATAATGATGTTTTTGCTCGCCTGTCAGAGTTGAGCTTGACTGTACTTTACCGCAAGGCGATAGAAGAAGGAGAATAGTTGAATGATTTCATTTTCAAACGCCGATATTTAGTGCGCTTCTGCCTCAAGCGTGGCCCGGTAAAGGTTGACAATTTTGTGGAGAAGAATTTTGGGCTAAGTATCTCAGGGTTAAGATACCTAATTATACCATGTACACGATATCTTGCTCGAATAGAATACAATCGATCATCGTATAATGGATACCCGCGGAAAATTTTTACCATTCTTTAAATTGTACCACTATCTCTCTTCCACCGAAAATATTATACTACGCTTTTAAGTAGGATTGAATTTTATTCGCCAAGGGAACGAAGAGAAGTGTTGTTATTCGTTACATTCTGCGTCAAAATTTTGAAAGATTTCTATCGTAGAACTGCTCGGATGCAGATTAATTTTTCAAAAATCGGAGGTCGCGAAAGGTAGAAATAGTAGAAACGTACTCGTCAGGAGCGGAACTGCATTAATTTTTTGGATAAGTTCGGAAGGGACTAACGGAAAAAATTTTCTGAAAGTGAGGAGAGCAGAATTGCTGAAAATTTCAACTCCACACTTTCGGTACGAAGATTCCTTCCCTGCGACCAATATTGATTTTTTCACTATAGAGTAGTCAGAAAATAAATTTTTCAAAATTGCAATGCAATCTTTTTTTAGTTCCGATAAAATAAAGATCCGGGACAGCAGAGTAGGTAATCCTTCCTCATCAAAAGACCTTTGGAGATTTTTTACCAATTTATGCAGTAATTTGCGAGGAACATTAAAACTTGATTTCTTCTCGGATTGTCGAATGAAAAAATTGATGATTATGGCGTAGGTACATATATTTTTAAAATTCAAAACCAAAAATAAACTTCATGAATACTTTGGCTCGAGCGAAGTGAGAACGAAATTTTAGAAAAATTAAAAACAATTTTTAAAACGACTTGGCCCTCCCTGGTCTCCGCCACTGGTACTCGCTGAGACTCTGTTCATCAGGAAGAGCTTAGTTTTCAATTAATGGACAATCGTGATTATTATTTTTTCTTACACGTATCATGTATTCTAAAATTTCAACTTTATTTCGATACTGTCGCCTGTCGATAGTATCTACGAGCGGACACTGAACCAACAAACGTGAGCAAGTATTTCCAATCTAGCCCGAAGAAAATTAAATCAGAAACGCGCTTTTAAAATATTGAATGATTCTTTACGTACTAGGCTTGTAGGCTATACATCTTCAACGTATTGTACATTAGAAAGCTTCAAATCCATGAGTAGGGAGGTTCTGCCGGTACCATATCTGCGCTGAAACAGAGGAAAAAATAGGGAAATATTTAAAAACTATTCTTTGGTGTCCGCAGAATTTCTTTTCTGGGTTCGTGCGAACGCGAAGTAAGATAGGAATACCGATTACCAAATTTTATACATCTGCGTGATGGAGGAAAAGAGGGGGGGGGAGTGAAAACTGATAAAAGTTGCAGAGCTCAAAAAAGTGAACTTGAATCAAACGGAAGAGAAAAATTCAAGTTGCACTCGGCTCAACTGAAAAGAAATGTGCAAATAAGTACGTTCCTACGTTCGTCTTTTTATGAAAAAAATAATTAATAACAATAAAAAATTTATGATCGATATTTTCCAGTTCTTTTTTTGTTTCATATCAAGTACCTTATATACATTCCTACGTTATCTGAATCAGATTTCTTATATTTTTTTCATAATGAAAGACCAGTAATGAGTATCGTAAGTCCCATGTACCTAGATACGAACCACGTTAACACATCGTATACCTACATATTAATATGTGTTATCTGTAGGTACCTAGTACCTAGTACCTACATAGAGTACATACCTACTTCTGTCTTCTACTCACATAGATCAGTACCTCAACTCATAGCTATACGTAATTACGTGCATTACCATTAATCGTTGAAAGACATGACGATTGTTAGCCGCATCATGCTTTACGGTTGCTGGTGGGCTTTTTTACAAAAATTTTGGGGTTTCTGCCATGAAACGCAAACTTGACTCCTACATGTCATCTTTCAAGGTTCGAGTACGTACTTTCATGTCACGGATAGGTAGTCTATATTATTTTATATGCATTATGAAAAATTGTTTCAATTCGTAAAATAGTCATATTTGATAATAGAAATGTGCTAGTTAAATTAGGCGTGCCAACGACGCCTCGATATCTAATTAGTAATTACCAACAAGACCTGCATATCTATACTTATATATAAGTGGGTACATCTACATAATACATACCTATGTGATGTGTAAGACGAAGCAATACGATTTTACTTATAGGTTTTACCGAGTCAAAATCTGCGATTTTAATAATTCTTCCACGTTATTAGCATACTTTTCATATGTACATGCTACATTTTACCCATTTTCCCCTTGGTTTTATTGTGAAATCAAAATGATGCGTCGAATACCTACACAATGAAGAATATACCTGGGTATTCTTCAACAATTCGCTCAGAAATTTTGGTTATATATTTTACGTAATAACGTTCAAATTGTTATATTTTGTATTTTAGATTGGATTTATACGTCGTTTGTTTACTCGTTTGTATGTTTTTTGTTCGTCTCTTTTGAAGTATTAAAGAAAATCGATTTTCTATCTATACCAATTCTTTAATTTGTTCTGTATTATGTGGTCTTCTTTCACGGGTGACTCGCATTTTGAATAAGATATATGTATCTTAGCACTTAGCAGGTAGATTAGGTATAGGTACCTACTACCTACCTATACCTAACCTACACCTACCACCTAGCTTACCATCGCGCATCATTGAAACATGAAAATATTGAAAATCACGCCACAGCGAAAATACTTATTTTATTGGTCGTTTACATCGATAAAATAACTTATCGCTTGAAGTACGATTACAATCGGTACCTCAGTAAAAGGAAGGTATACTCTGCGAGAACATTTATACCTACATATCTGTTCATGATTCTGACGAGCTGACTCTTCTTAAACTCGGCTAGTTTTCGAAATTGGCGTGATCTGCTGCCGGTGAAGAAGAAGAACGATCGTCCATTTGTCCAACTTTTGCCGTTAAAGCGTTTCCGATTTGGATTTTTTTGCCTTTCAATTTCTCCTGAAGTGAACGAAACGAGAAGAACGATGCTTAAATACAAAAATAGTAGCGCGACAGCCTATGAGCCTACACCTTACACTACTCTACATAGGTTTAGGTACCTATCGTATCTCTAAAGTTCTAAGTTGCACCAATAGAAACGCCGACGCTGAAAAATACGGAATTACGTACATGAAATGCTTTTGTTTGTTGCGGGTTCAAGTCGAGCTTTTTGCAATTGCCTTTTTCACATTCGTAAACGCCTTGATCAATTTGCGGGTCCTCTTCATCGCTAGTACCGAAGAATTGTTTGAATAAATTGTATACTTGATTGTTAGCTTGATTGTATAAATAAGAAGCGTCGTTGATAAGCTGATATCCTTCGTATTCGGGTGCTGGTAAGGTTTGATGAGCAACTTTGGCGTGCTTAGGAGGCAGTATGCCGAAGTATTGGCTACCCGCAGTTTTATGAACGCTCATCGTAATCGCCACCGATACGTAGCACTGAAATGCATCGCCGAATCATGTAACAACAGCAGTCTTAGATCTAGGTAATGGCTAGTTGGCTACCACTGACTAGAGCATAGCTGATCGTGAGTGTCAGCTAGAAGCACTAACCTAAGAGTAGGAATGAAGTAAGTAGTAAGCACATATATGCTACGCTATAGCTAATTAGCTATATTAGGTGGTCACAGGCAGCAAGCCTGTGCAAAGGGGTAGGGCGTTTCCCGCGAGCTTGAGTTTTTTTGAGGGGGCCCGCCAGGACTAAAAAAAAAGTTTGTCTATTCACTGCGAAGGTCCTCAAACAAACAAAAATTGGCTAAGCCACGTCACGTCATATCGAAGTTCAAAAGCGCTGGAAGTCTTTTCTTTTGTTTCTACATTCCCCCCCCCCCCCCGGGCCGCTCGTATGTAGATGTACATATAATACATACTTGCACACAAGTCCACCGTATACCGAACAGAAGAAGTAGCCAGAAAGGTAGTATGTACTAGGTAGCTAGGTACTTACGTATATTACAAATACTTTATAGTAAAATGATAAGGTCGCCATAGTGAGGTGGATGTTGATTCTCTTTGCGCGTTTCACACTTATAAAAGTCTCTCTTGTAATACCGCTTCTAGTGTTAATGTGTATTTCACAGCGCTTAAAGCATGTGCACGTCAATCGTCAGTGGAAACATCGTAGGTAAATTTAAGGTACCATGTAGGTATAGGTATTGGTAAGCTCTACCTACATTTACGCATACCTACACCTACGTAGGTATTAGGTAAGTATACAGATGCGAAATGCGACGAGTTAAGTTAATGAGACTATTTTACGTACGATCCCATTTCATTGCAAAACAGCCAAACCATAAATTGGTTCCTAAAACATACGTAGGTATGTTTCAAAACAACGACGCGACGCTGACGTGACAAATACTTTATGGCTGCCATAGTGCCATGTACTGATGTACCTGTACGTAGATAAATAATATAAATGGGGTAGGTAATTTTCAATCGGCGTAACAGGTAAAGGTTGAACGTTGAAGGCATCACCAAGGAGAACGAAGAAAACTTCATTATCTACGTGTTAGATTACCTATTGATTATAATGGATACATAAACGGTCTAGGTGTGGTTACTGTAGGTTATTTTCAAAATTAAATTTAAATTTAAAAAACAAGTCCAGAAGAAAAATTCGCGGAATGCATTGATTCGTATACCTACCTAAGTAAATACTATTACTTCCCTACAGTTAATTTGTTAACAGTTTTTACCCGGCGAACAGGATAGGTAGGTAGCTCATTAAATAGGTTAGGTACCCACAGGATTTTATTCAAATATCTACCCATATTGCCGGTAATATCAGTAGTAAATTAGTAATGTTTAAAAGTTGGTACCTATACCTACCTAATTTAAATACCAAACACAACAAGTCAGATGTGTTGGTAATTTAGGATATATATGTAGATGTCCTATTTGGTTAGTTAAGTAGGTACACTTGAAATTTCAAGTGGAAATTGAAACAAAATTTACAAATAGTTATTTTCTTACTTATTTAATTTAATTAGAAAATAATGCATTATAGGTACATTTATGTTTTCAAAATGATAATAGATTATAGGTACATATACGCGATGAGTAGGTATCATCAGCAGAAAATGAGTGATTGCCAATAAGTAAGTAGATATAAAAGAGTTGATATAATTATACGTTTAAGTAACAAGAATTTGGTTAACTGAGTATGAACGGTGATGGAATGAAATTTTGGTGTCATTTTCCTTTTCGGCAACAAACGTTTTCTGTGGGACGCTAAAAAACAGAAACACACGACACCATTGATCATCCTCAATAAACAAAGTAGACGAGTATAGTCAAGTAGCTACATTTACTAGATACGTGGTACATAGTGTTTCATAATTGATCGCGCTCCTTTTAACTAATGATTGAACAACTCACCCTGAGCCCAAGTATGTAGTATGTACATATGTTTACTTAACCTTTGAACTGCAGGGGCTGAGTAACGCTCTTTGAATTTTTTTTTTGAATTCTGCTTGGCACTTTCTACCGAGCGCTATATACTCGACAACCAAGATAGGTATAGAAAGTTGCGCTTTGCAACAACGGATAGACCACTTTTTCTAGAATTTTTCTGTGTTATTGACAATTTTTGTAGGTGAAGTAGGGTGGGTGTACCACATCAAATATTCAAAAAAAAAAAAAATCGATTTTTGTAAATAACCAAAAAAGTTGTCCTCTTTTGGTACCATTATTCGCAATGCTTCTAGAACAGAAAACTCTGATCTTTCCTATATGGAGCAAACCCCCCTCCTCTACCTTGCTCGAATCAAAAGTTGAGAGCGTTTAATTAAAAACACCACTTTTTTGATTTTTCAAATTTCAAACATTTCTATCTTTGCGACTAAATGAGAGAGAGAAATGGGGTTTGCAGCATTGAATTAGGCAAGTATAACACTACACAACATATAGGTATGATATACCTCAATTTTACAACTAAAAATTTTTTTATAAAAAATGTTTCTAATATTTTTTTGACAAAAATTTTTTCAATGAAGAACTTCAAGATATTATTTCAATTTTGGGTAGTGTTATACTTGGTTAATTCAATGCTGTAAACCCCACCTCCCTATCTCATTCAGCCGCAAAGATAGAAATTTTTGAAATTTGAAAAATCAAAAAAGGTGTTTTTCTTGTGTTTTTTTCCAAATTAAACGCTCTTAGCTTTTGATTCCAATTCGAGCAAGGTAGAGGAGTGGGGTTTGCTCCACTAGACAGATCAGAGTTTTCTGTTCTAGAAACACTGCTAATAATGGTAGGTAGCTAGGTACCAAAAGAGGACAATACAGCTGCTTTAGTTAGGTATTTATAAAAAAAAGAAAAAATCGTAGACTTTTTTTCACTTTTTTTTTGAATATTTGAAGTGGGACACCCACCCCAATTCACCTACAAAAATTGTCAACAACCTGTAAAAATTCTAGAGAAAGTGGTCTTATCCGTTGCTGCAAAGCGCAACTTTCTAGTTTCTACCTATCTTGGTTGTCGAATAGCGCTCCGTAGAAAGTGCCAAACACAATTCAAAAAAAAATTTCAAAACGCATAATTCAACCCCTGTAGTTTAAAGGTTAGGCAAACATACATACTGACATGAGTTGTCCAATCATTGGTTGGAAGAGAAGCGCGGTCAACCATGAAACACCCTGTATATTACGAAGCATAAGAGCATAAGTTCAAAATTGCACATTTCGGATGCGAAGGTAAAGACACCGTAGGTAAAGGTACTTTCTACTCTACTTACTGTAAGTATACAATCGTATAAATACCGGGTGCTCGATTAATTATGGCTTATGGCGATTCCCCCCCCCCCCCCCCGGTACTTTTCATGTCAAAAATCGTAAGTTGGCAATACTTCTTTCAATTAAACAAATCGAACGAAATGTTGCCAACTTACGATTTTTGACCTAAAAAGTATCGGGGGAGCCAGAATTAATCGAGCACCCGGTATGTACGTAACACAATAACAGCTGTTAACGGAATTGAAAAATTCTAGCTCTCTGGGATTTTTGTGTAAAAAATTCTCGGTTGGCAGTTCTTAATATTTCACACTGAAGAGCAAAAACAATGAACGTAAAATATTTTTACATTTCGTACGTTTCAAAGTACCTACTACGTATTTACTTCGTTCGACTTCTTTTATCTATTTATTTTTATGCTCTACCGAAATATTTTGCATTTTATGTGTTGCCAACCTACGATTTTCAACAAAAAGATTTCAGGGGAAGGCTTGCATTTTTCGGGCACCCGGTATAAGTAAATTTAGTAAGTACGTATTACTTATACAGGGTGTTTCAGGGTAGAAGTAAGGGATTCCAGGCAGTGACTAAGCGACACATACTGAGTCTTTGTAGGTATGTTTGCCTAGCCTCCGAACCGCAGGGGCTGATTTGCAACAATTCAAAAAAAAATTTTTTCAATTTATAATTTTTTTTTTGAATGAGCATAGCTTGCAAACCAAAATAGGTAGAGATTTGGAATTTGTTCGAGAGAAAAGAGAATTTTATCTAGATCACGATGGTCTGGTTGTTTTTTGTCTTAACAGATCAGGGAAGCAAGCAGCTGATAAAATAAACAGAAAAACGCTTGAAAAATGTGTGTCAAAACCTTCAATTTCCATCATTTTTGTTGAATTATTCAAAAATTTGTTCTCTTGACCGATCGATTAAATTAATGTTTCTAGAAGAAAAATGTTTGCTTTTTTTAATGCCGCAAACCCTGTCTCTTCATCTTACTTAGATGAAAAGTTATGCCCATTTAAATTCTTGAAAATAATTATGGAATTTCAAAAAAATACTTCATTCTCATTATTTTTGAGAATTTAAATGGGCATAACTTTTCATCTAAGTAAGAAAGAGAGACGGGGTTTGAGGCGTTAAAAAGAGCGAGCATTTCTCTTTCAATGTTTCAATACTCTTTCGATTCTGCCACCACACGTTCTTGGTTTCGCTGAATAGGTATCTCATCAACTGCTTATCATAAAAATCTACTCATACCTATTATTTTTTTTTAGAACTGATCTGAAATGAGAAATAATCGAGAAGGTCTGGAAGCAGCGACGCTCAATATTATCAGCCGAGCTTCTCTTCGTATCGAACTAAATGGTGGCCGATTCGAAGCTTTTCTTTAGTACCTAATTCAAATTTTTTCAATAAAATAATTTTTTGGAATTTTTACATTTTTGTTAAGTTATTCAAAAATTTGTTTTGATTGCCCATCAATGAAGTGGATATTATTGAAAAAGAAATGTATTCTCTTTTCAACGCCGCAAACCCCGTTTTTCTATCTTATTTAGATGAAAAGTTATGCCCATTTAAATTCTCAAAAATAATAAGAATGAAGTATTTTTTTGAAATTTCATAATCATTTTTAAGAATTTAAATGGGCATAACTTTTTATCTAAGTAAGATGGAGAGGCGGGGATTGCGGTATTAAAAAGAGCAAACATTTTTCTTCTAGAAACATTAATTTAATCGATCGGTCAAGAGAACAAATTTTTGAATAATTCAACAAAAATGATGGAAATCGAAGGTTTTGACACACATTTTTCAAGCGTTTTTCTGTTTATTTTATCAGCTGCTTGCTTCCCTGATCTGTTAAGACAAAAAACAACCAGACCATCGTGATCTAGATAAAATTCTCTTTTCTCTCGAACAAATTCCAAATCTCTACCTATTTTGGTTTGCAAGCTATGCTCATTCAAAAAAAAAATTATAAATTGAAAAAATTTTTTTTTTGAATTGTTGCAAATCAGCCCCTGCGGTTCGGAGGCTAGGCAGACATACCTACAAAGACTCAGTATGTGTCGCTTAGTCACTGCCTGGAATCCCTTACTTCTACCCTGAAACACCCTGTATATCGACCGATGTACATATATGTACTACGAGTATGTAAGAACATACATATATGTAGAATAGAATACGGCGAATTGTTTTCAGTACTTACTCGATCGGTAAATTGGTTTATGCCCATCTCATAAGTAACTTCTCCTTTTTCGTACTTAGCATTATGCTCTTCGATTGTATTTTTATTTTCCAAGAATATCTTGTACCTTTCGATTTCTTCGTTCTCGTTTTCGTAAGTTTTATTAAATTTAATCTGTACGGGTAAAATCAGAAATTACAATGAATCAAGTACCATACTTATAGTAAACTATGGAATAAAAAACCAAAACTTATTGTCGCAGCACTCCGCTACAAACAACACGCAACTAAAATTCGTACTGTAGCGACTTACCTTGTAATCTTTCCATTCTTGATTATCCAAATTCAGTTTATCACTCATTGTTCTTAAATTTAAATCGCGAGTTATAAAGAAGTACAACGAAAAACTAAAACAACAAACTACACCACGTAAACGCAACTACCAACTAGTCATCTGCATTTCATGTACATAATATTTTTTATCTTATCGCGAGTGCCCAACGACAATAATTCGTTATCGCTAATGTAGGTATTCGATGAGGCGATGACGAAATTTCGATGATTTCATTGATTTCAACATGTAAGTGTATTCAACTGGTAAACAGTGTAATCACCTAACACAATAACAGAAAGCGGATGAGCGCAATAACAGAGTAGGTAGTAGGTACCTAGATAGGTAGGTACATCTACATAGTACATAACTAGGTATACCTAGCTATTCAAACTCGAAAGTCGAAAATCACAGGTACTATACCAACTAGGCTACTTGTTTGTATGTATCTAAGAAATTAAAATAATGTCGAACAACGGAACAACGAGACAATGAGACATCTGTAATTTATTTTCCGTTTCCCATCATCAACAACAAAAAAGCTAGATACCGTATCTACATGTATTTATGTAGATACGGTACACTCGACTATTAGCACTGCATAAGTGAAACTCCATTGGAAGTTTGGAACTCGCAATACAGGCGTACCCAAACCCAAAAACCCAATAAACACGATCTTCATTTTCAAACTCTGAAGAATATGTACAAATTTTGCAAGTTGCTCGCAAAAATTGGAAACCATTGTAGGTAGGTATTTATGTAGGTATTCATCTATTAAGCATACCTAAAAATATGTAATACGCTATTAAAACGGCCCAAAAAAATGCATATGCCAGAAAAAGGTCTGAAATCGAGCCCAACAAAAAAACATAAAACCGTTTTTCACAATGTTAGAAATTTTAATGTTTCTTTAAAAGTTGTACACTATGTTTGCATAATTTCAAATTTTTCTAGGTTTTACCCCTCCCTTTCCCAGCCATTCGACCCTTTTAAGGGAGGTATCCCCACTCAAAGTAATTTGATATGGAGTAGTTTTATGATTTAATTTCGATTCATTTTTGTTTGGACTCAAAATTTTACTTTAAAAAAATTAAAAATTAAAAGTGTTTTATAAGTTTTCCTTTCCTGCACTTTAACACTTCCTCTTCAAGAGAAAAATATTGCCAAACTTCAACTTGAATTCTACACTCTCGAGAACATCGATTTTGATGTATCACTTGAAAAAATTGCTATATTCAAATTTTTCCAAGGCACTCAAACGAGCTTAAATTTTCATAAATTTATTTAAAATTTACACCTACGTCTTTGTACGGCATAAGAATACGTATATAAGTCATATATAAGTATGTATAACCAGACCGAGATGTGAAATGCTGAATCAAAACGAACCGTAAAAACTTTAAAAACTCCGAGTGTTGCAGATGAAAAAATTGGGCAATGGGGGTAGATTGCTGTTGCTGTTAGTAATTAGGTATAGGTACGCAAAGGGGGCGATCGGGGCGAATGAGTGTTTCGTCCTAACAAAATGTTTGAGAAGAAACTGACGAGATTAAATATGTACCTTCCTAATCATTCCAACGTTTCGACATTACATTACATTCATTCATTCATTCATTCCATTGGACGTTGATCGCCGCTGAACGAAAAATGTAAGAGAGTAGCAATGAAAATAGAAAATACGACTAATAAAAAAAGAATTATCGATATATTGAATCAAATTTTGATTAAAACAACAAACTACATCAAACGCAAACTAAACATCATATACGATTAAGAAAATTACGAGTAAAAATATCACATTGAAAAAAAATTTAAATAATATCGTTCTATATATGTAAACGTAAATATTGCTTAATGATTAAAATTACACATAAAATACATATAACAGGCACGTACGAGTACACAAACGAAAATGTACCCGGGAAAAGAATAAAATAGGTACCTCACGTATACAAGTTTAGTATTTGGGGTATGTAGAGTACGAATTCTTCGAGTTTTGATAATAAAACAATGTATAAAACAAAGAGCAAAGAGAGAAAACGAGCGACGCGACGACAGACGGAAGGAACTAGATTTTAAAAATGTAGCATTCCATTAAACTAGCGGATAACTGGCGTCGGTGGCGATTCCGCAATGGTTATGCTTGTTACGGGCCATTTTGATATAACCTTCCAAACCCCAAGATTTGCCCCACGAATTCTTTACTAACCAGTAATCTTTACCACTTTCAGTGCCATAGCCGACTACCAATACTCCGTGATCTAAATCTTCAGCTCCGGAACCGCATTGTTTTTCATAATACACTCCTGCGAAACGAACAAGTGTCAAAACTCGTTGGATTTTATCAACCTAAAAATTGAGTCGATACCTCGACCTCGACGTAATGAAAAACAAACCTCGTTTGTAAAATTGGAAAGATTCGTGACCAGCGTCGATAGCAACAGATATCGGTCCCACCGTGGCGACAGCGAGTTTCAATTTAGCTTCGTCTCCTTCGGGAATATCGACGAAACCTTTATCGGTAGCACCGGATTTTGAAGGATTGTATCTGCATTTGTCGTCCTAAGAATAGGTACAAATGGTTTGAACTTTTTGCCGAGTCGCGAAATTACGTAAGTTTCTGAATTCAAAAATACCGCTTACTTTAGCCTCGTACGGGTAAGATGTTTCGGTATCGATACCTTTATTGCTTTTTACGTAAGTGAATGCGTTATCCATCAAACCGCCTTCGCATCCGTTATTTCCAAATTTCGCGGAGCAATCGACTAGATTCTGTTCGCTGAGAGATACCAATTTACCGGTGCTTCGGAAATGTTGTCCTTCCAACGAGCCGGTCTATGAAATTACCATTCAACAGATTACATCAGGTTTCAAAATTTCTATTCATAGGCTAACCGCATTCGACGACGAGTACAAAATATCTGAGTAAATATTGAAACATATGCAACGCGAGCGCGACGCGTATTCAACAGCTTTAGTAATGTAATAATATTTCACGTCTGACAATTACGTAGAATGACAACGACGAAATTAAATTCATTTGGAAATTTCTCGTACTTTCTCGATCGAAATCGAAATTTCGACGTAACATTATTAAAAAAATCATTCACACGAGCATTTCGATCGCCAGTTCAATAGGCCTCATCTAATCAATTTTTCGTTTTCAGTTTTCGCAGATGAAAAATAGCCTTTTCTTCATACTCTTCGTCCTCACGTAAATTATCCTACGCTTAATATCAGAAAAACCTAATCTGGACACGTTGCCCAAGATTAGAAACATCCGCAATTGGACACGTTGTCCCGCAAAAGCCAATTTGTATAATTTGAAAATAGGTGTCCCAGGAACAACCGCAATTTGGATATAGGCGTCCCAAAAAAGTTCATTTTTAGCACTAGCGGTACCCAAACGATGCCAAAAATACCTATGTAGTTCAACTACAGTATCTAGTAAGTAGGCTAGTACAGTCGTCGGAAAAGTGTGAATTGCGAAAATTCGACGATGACACTTACAGAGCTGAAAGCCCAACATGATCCGCATTGTCCTTGATTTTTAATTTCGGTTACGGCACCTTGGGTTCTCCAATCGACAGTATCTGGAACGGTAACGTTAAACGGGGCGATAAACGTAACGGCGTCGCTTTCTTCACCGGTCACCATTCTCAAATTATGCTTATAACCGTTCATCGTTTTGATGAATTCGTGATGCAGCTGAAATACGCGAACGAGGAGTTTTCATTTTAAAAACCAATAAAAAAACAGAAACAAAACACTTGGGTAAAAATCGTAGCCTACCATGTCGCCAAAATGGTTCATTTCTAATTCGTAAGATACTTCCCCATTACGGAATCTTTTGTTGTGACTGGCGATTTTGTGTTTATTGTCCATGAACACCTTCAAACGGAATTTGTCTTCGATTTCTGAATTGTACGCTTTCGCAAATTGAGTCTATAAATTCGTGTCAAAAAAACAAAGGGTTAACCCACAAACCATAACAATACCTTTAGTATAGTATCGTAATCGTAACCGCAATACTTGCGAATTAAAACCTTACAATGTTACAATTTCAAGTCGAATCAAGTTATCTACAGTGTCTTCAAAAATTACGCAATGATTCCAGTATTCGTATTACCCAATAACTTATTCGCGACAAATACGAATGAATTACCGCATTCCTTTTTACTTTTTTGATAGGTAATATTCATATCGCCTACTCATCACATCAAATCTTCGTCCTCTTACCTAACTCTAAGTATCAGCCAGCAGCCAGCATAAGCGCTTATCGGTCACGTTATTATAACTACATATAAAGCTAGATAAAGCGTCAGTCTCGGATAAAAACTAAAGTTTGAGTACAATTTGATGATACTTCGATTTTTTTTTTTCAACCAATCGTTCAATGTCAAGAAGTGTAGTAGGCAATCAAGGTATTCAGGAAACATAGCGACAAATGACAATACAAACCTTGAACAAATCCCATTCTTCTGCGACTAGATCAGTGAACGAAACAGCATTAACAGCAAGAACAAAGAAAGAACAGCAAAGTAATATGAAGGCCTTCATATTGGAAACTTGATTATCTGAAATAATGAGATTGATGACTGATGAGAATAGGTACCTACTACCTACTACCTACTGAATAGTAAGTAAATCAATTACTGCACAATCGTTCTTAGTAAAATTTTTAAGAACAAATAAACTTTTACTTTTATTTAGTTAGCTCAACTAAATAAAAGTAAAAATAATCGCCTATCTAAATAACCTACTTTTTTCTTACTAGTGCCTCCTCGATATTACAATGTCACGTATTACTAGATTTGTAGGCTCTACTTCTAATCTCAATTTTTGTCAAAAATTATTGTGTGCTGTATGCTCGTATTATTTATTGTAAAATATAATGTGTTGTAAAAATGTAAGAATTTAATTTCAAGACATATGCAATATTTCAAAACTAAATAAAAATTTGAAACTAGGAGCATATAAATTCAAAAAAAAAAACATCACAAGTAGTATTTTCTTCTTCTCAAGACAAGGGGAAAAAAGTAGTTAATGGTTGTAAATATACTTATGTAATTATGCAGTGTTCTACTTACTTCGAGATGTTTTCTTTAAAGAGGAAAAAAATTTAAAAAATCAATTTGAAAACGAACTGACGAACATTCACTTCAGACGCTGACCAAATTAAACAACTGTAACGATTTACCAATAAATAACGAATGACGAATGGTCGAATGAGCAATGAGAAAATAACCCAGAGTACAAAGAATCGTAAATTCGTAATCGCGATCACGCAGATATGATAAAGTAAGACGAAATAGAAATAATAAACACACGCGCACGAACGAACGAACGAATGTACGAATCAAATCAAAACGAGTGAACACTACGCAGTAAAATTACTAATTGCATGCAAAATCATCAATTCTGAATAATTTATACACACAAAGTCGACACTTCTTATCAACAAACACCAGGAAAGTATTTACAAAAATGCGTCGCTCGGGCTAAATAAATAAGAATACTTTCTTTATCAATTATCCATACAAATACAACTACTACAGCATTTACAGCGGAGTACTGTCTGTGTGCACTTGTGCAGTATCCACAGTCCATAGCTAGCAAAGAGAAGCGATGGAGAGAGGAAAGAACTTCATCAGTTCAGTGCAGCCCAAGCCGCGAATTTTAAATTTAGTTCATCTACAAAAAAATAAATTAACATCGTAATTTACCATTTACTGTGCTCTCGGCACTAGTACAAAGTACCAAGTCTAATTATTTATAACTAGGTACATACATGTTCAGATTTTCATTCGGCAGAGTTGATTTTTCAAACTTCTCTTGTTTTTGAAAAAATGAATTTTCGAGTATTTGGCAAAATATGCCGTAAAAATGGAAAAAAAAATGTGAAAAAAATGCTCAAAGTGCGTCAAAAAACGGGTAAGATCGTCAAAAATATGTCAATTCGTGCTTTTTACCAAAAAATAAATAAAAACATGAAAATCCCATCCCTAATTATCAGCCTACTGAAAATATCCGGACTACGCCAGCACCACTGAAATACCTAACAGGTTACTCGATTTTTTCTTGAAATTTGACCTCCTTCTCCCCATTTTTTCTCGAATTCTTAGCCCCTTCCTTAAATAATTTCTGGGTGCGCTTATGAGCTTAGGGTAGGTAGGGGGAACTGCAAAATTTGAAATTTTTGTCCAGTAGGTAAGTACTTTTTGCGAAATGCGAAAACATTGCATTTTTAGTATGTAGGTAATAGGTATAGGTACATAGACATACTTACACATACTTACCACTATTGAAAAATGTGCTCACCCTCGCATTTTTTTTCTGCATTCGGGTGCCCACCCACTGCAAATTTCATTACAAAAAAAATCCTAAAATTGAATAAAATGAGTATTTATTGCGAAGAATTTGTATTGTCTGATTACTTTGATTTAAAAAAACGATCATCCTCTCACTACTCAAAATTAGGTCCCACCCCCTTCTTCAAAATTCGAGAATCCTTCATTACAAGCCGAATGTTAATCATTTCCTCTGAAGTTATGAAAAGCAATTTCCGCCCCTCTCTGTCATACATTTAGATCCCACCTACTCACTACAAAATTTTGAAATTTTCCAGTATGTACAAAGTTTATTACAGTGATTTTCACGTTGAAAAAAAAAAGTAATTGAACGTGTAATAATAAAAAGGACACAGGTATACAAAAATTTGCATTTTTTCAAAAACGCATTAGGAATTTTTGTTCACTTGAACACAAAAATGGGTGAAAAATTAACGGTGGGGATTTATTGTCACTAGAAGTTCTTTACATAAACACTGTAGATGATGGCAGATGCTTTTCACTACAGCAGTTTGAGGGGAAAAAATTATATCAGGGTGTCTAACAAAATTTATTGATCAAAAATACTGACTTATACTGACCTTTTGGAATGACTTTTGCATGACTTTTCTGAGGGCTATCCCCCTCCCCCTCAAAAAATCGATGGGAAAATTTTTGAAGATAACTGCGTTCAAAAGCTAAAATTTCTTCATAAGAGTAAATTTGATTTTTTGGAATTCTGGAAAAAAAATACTGACCTTTTGAGTAAATTAGTCAAAAATACTGACTTATACTGACCCCTTTGGGAAAATACAATACTGACCATACTGACTTATACTGACCGTTAGGAACCCTGATAAACGAGGCAAAAATGCGAATTTTTTTGGTTCAATGTCCACCTCTCCTCCAGCTCAAAATTTCAAATTATTAAATTTTTCAATTTTCATTTACGAATATCAAAGAAACGCGACGTCAGACTGCAAATTTGACGCCAGATTCGGGTCCGGCTATCTCGAATCTACCCCTGACCGAAACCCAAGAGCAATCGGACAATAAAAAAATTTTCGGTTCCAATTTTGACCTTAAGATATCACTTTTTTGAGATGAAAAATTTTTATTCGCCGATTGCTCATGGACTTCGGCCAGAGGTAGATTCGAGGTCGCCTGACACGAATCCGGCGTCGGAATTTTGATCTGGTGCCTCAAATCACCGTTATTTCAATTTTAATTTCCACATTTTTCTGGTTAAGTTTTAGGTTAGGTTTCAATTTACATTTGCGAATATCAAAGAAACGTTACGTCGGACCGCAAATCTGACGCCCGATTCGGGTTCGGCTACCTCGAATCTACCCCTGACCGAAATCCAAGAGCAATCGGTCAATAAAAATTTTCAGTTCCAATTTTGGTTCAACGATATCACTTTTTTGAAACGAAAAATTTTTTATTCGCCGATTGCTCTTGGACTTCGGCCAGGGGTAGATTCCAGGTGGCTGGACACGAATACGGCGTCGGAATTTTGATTCGATGCCTCAAATCGCCCTAATCTTAATTTTAATTTTCAAATTTTTCAGGATAGGTTAGGCGAATAACAAAGAAACGCGACCTCTGGCTGTAAATCTGACACCGGATTAAGAGTCCGGTGACCTCGAATCTATCA
The DNA here is from genome assembly GCA_033439095.1 of Pseudococcus viburni. Lineage (NCBI taxonomy): Eukaryota > Metazoa > Arthropoda > Insecta > Hemiptera > Pseudococcidae > Pseudococcus > Pseudococcus viburni. Next base: position 18,058 of record JAVBJF010000617.1, on the reverse strand, counting down.
GTGACCGATTAATGAAAGAGGCATCGGAAATTACCGAGGGAGGTACCGAGGTACCGAGGAAATTACCGAGGAAGGTAACAAGGTACCAAGGAAAATACCGAGGGAGGTAACGAGGGAAGTACCGAGTGAGGCATCGAGTATCTGCGTGAAAGCCCGAGCGAAGCGAGGGCGAACATTTTTGAAGATACTTGCATTCAAAAGCTAAAATATCTTCATAATCCGGGGTAATTTGTTTTTTTTGTTGGAATTTTTGAAAAAAAAATACTGACCTTTTGAGTTAATTAGTTAAAAATAATGACTTATACTGACCGTTAGACACCCTGTATATATGCCCTTTGGACGAGAAATTTTTTGAAAAACGTGAATTTTTTTTCAAAAATTCATCAAAAAATAAGAATTTATTACCGAAATGTCCTGTTTCTTTTAAATGATAGTGAAAACTTCAATCTTTCATCAGAACTATAATCCGAGCAATATTTGTAATATGTAGTAAAAAATTGTCGAAGTTCGCTAGCTGTAAAAGAGGTACATTTCGAAAGGAAATATTTCTTTTTTTTTTTAAACGTACCTAACTCATTATAAAATATTCAAATCAACAATAGAAACAAGAAAACGACTTATTTCGATGAAAAATAATACAGTTCTTCAACATTTTCAAAACCACACTTTGAAAAGATTCTATCAAAATTTTATAGTTCTGATTTTTCATCGACTTTGGTAGTTTCAATTCGCGATAACATCGCGAGATTGCAAGATAGAGAAGTGGACAAGGTCTCATTTTAAAGAGGAGATGATGTGGATTCCGAATCTGTGGTCGCCTTAAAAAGGATATAGGTAACTAATATACCGGCATATGCCCCACCAAAAATGACACGTTCAATTCATACGCCCCAACTACCGAAAGTCGTAATAGTAATGGAAATTTCATTTTGGTCTTTATTTTTATTACATATCACTCACCAATCAATTATTTAGGTATAATTTTCCAAAAATTTTATCAAAGTAATACAACTTCAAATCGACGAAAAAAGAAACAGACGTTTGAATTTTTTTTAGAAACAACCGTAAATAATCAGGTGCACTTGCGCACATAATAACCAAATTTTCCTGGGGAAAAAATTTAAAAAATTAAATTTCTGAAAAAGGGTGAAAACTGAATCGTAAAATTTTACGATCTGAAATTCCATCACTTATTACATTGACTACAGTTTACGAAGTACATAAACTTAAACTATATAATTTATTATAATCAATATGCTTGTTATCGGTACATGCTACATGCACGGTAAATGGCCGGTGGGTTCCCCAGAGGTATCACTGAAATTCCCCTTGATAAGGAAATTCATTAATGTTCGCAATCTGTTTTATTTAATTATTTTATCTTCAATCGTTCGCAGAAATTTCTTCGATGAATTTGCGTTCTGAGAATTTTTTTGTCATTTTCCATAAATATGAGTAAAAATACATTTAAGCGGTAGGTAGTTACTATCGTAACACTTCTTACCACTACCTTATCAATAGTATAACGAGGAAAGAAAATGACTTCATAGAATTACCCACACCCACAAAAACAAATTCAAAATAATTTTTTTCTCTTGCTTCTGTGAGGGAGTGGGATTGGTATACTAGGTAGGAAGGTATGAAGTACATTGAAATATTGTTATTAGGTAAGTATCGCTTGAAGATTCATTTGCAGTACAAAATATGAAAAACCCTCGTTCAAAAATTTTGCTCGTCGCTTCTTGATATGAAGTAGGTACGCGATGTAAAAATTAGTGGCAATGAGACTAAGGTGATACATCATACACTTCGATTTAAGATTAAATTTTCAAATATACGTCGGGTCTCGTAAATTCATCTGCAAGTTTCCAAATCTCGCAGCGCAGTGCTAATTCAAATTCCGATAAGATATTTTTGAGTTGATAACTCAAGTTGGTTTGGATTAGAAACGTTGATAAAGCATACACAGATATCATAACAGGTACCTACTTCAGTAATAGGTTTAGGTAGGTACCTACATTTACAAGGTGTACATTGACATAGATCCTGGTAGGTCTAGGTACCTATACAGATTGCAGAGAGGTTGAGAGGAGGGACATCTCTTCCCTTCCACCAAAAATAAAAGGCGAAAATGCCTCGTTAAATGTTCAACAAATAGTTTAAGCTGTTTGTTGAGCATTAACGAATATTTTTTCGCTTTTCCAACAGGATTTAGACTACCTATGATGTTTATGAAACTCCTTCGTTTTGCTACGACATGACATTGCATAGTATTAGTATGGTACGTAGATGCGGATCCTGACGACGATTTCATGAAGAGAGGAAGCAAGAAACTTTTTAGGTAAACTTTTTTTAAAGATTTTCTCAAAGGAAGGTCAAAAGTCAAAATAATTAAAATGCAAAAAAGGGGGAAAACGACGTAGTTTTGGAAGAATTTTCCAAAATACAAAAATGTAAGCATGTGTTTTCAAAATTAGCGTAAATTTTTTGAAAAATAAAATTCCATTTGAAAAGAAAAAAATCAACAATTTTTTCAACATTTTACAAATCATTTTTGACCGTTTGGAAGAAAAGAAAATTTCCTCATTCCCTCCCCCTTTTCAGGATTTGGGCCTGTAATATGTTTAATTTTCTTTGAAATAAGTATATAGGTAGGTAAGGTCAATTGGGGTAATTGTAAATTTTTCGGAAAATTGAACCGATTTTGTGATACTCTTTTTCGTTTTACTCTGTAAGTAAGAAAGCAAAGTGATTGAAATTTTTTCCATGTATCAATGAATGTATGAGGAGTAATATAGCGGTTTGTTTTCATCGATTCGATTATTCATTCCGAAATTATGGGCTTGGTTTACAATTGGAGAAGAATATTTGTGACCCGTGCAGGGAAAAGGTACCTAAAGTCGGAATTTTCAAAAATGAGTTTTTGAGCTAAAATGATGAAGGGGACCAAGAGGAACATTTTGAGACCTTAATGAGCATCCAAGGTCCATTTTTCGCCGAGATAGAGACATTTGAAGTTAGGAAAATAAGAATTCAATAAAAACAAAATTCTGAGAAAAACGCGTTTCAAGTTTTTACTCTAGTTTCTCATGTATCAATCATCAAAAAAGCTGCCAAAACTACTTTCCGATACTGAAATTTCGCGAGGAATTCGTTTCTGACGTCAAAAATTACTTTAAGAGGAGAGAAAAATGAAAAATTCACTATTATTATGAGTTTAATTTTGAAAAAAGCTGCATTACAATGAGAAATCCTTTTTTTTTTTACTGTATAAATTATAAAAAAAGCTCTCAGAACTTCTTTTTTGTACTGAAATTTCACGAGGAATTCGTTTTTAACGTCGAAAATTACCTTAGGAGAATAGGAAATCGGTTACATCCATTTTCGACGATTTATATCTCAATATTCTCTAACAAAGCAATATTTCAGAAATTATGTATTTCTCAGTAAGTACATTGAATTTGCACACACAAATCTATGGGTATTTAACTTTATTTTTCTAGTCTGGAAGAATCCCGAGGCTCCCCTTACCTTCAACAGACCGCATTTTGCAGCACATGCACATTTTTTTAACGTCCCGACTTTAGGTACCTTTTCCTCAGTCATTTTGAACGTCATTTAGACGTGTTGTAGTAGGTTTTCCGAAATGAAATTTTGGTAACAGCTGCGTAAAGGTCTGAACCACTTAAAAACGCAAAAAAAAATTTTTTGAAAAAAATTGCCCATTTTTCGTTTTTTGGCTCTAGTTTAAAATTCTGTTTTCCGACTTTAGGTACCCTGTCCCTGCACGGGTCACATTTACATTTACCCCACAATGATGGGGTAAATGTAAATGCATACATTGTACCCCATAAAAAACGTATCTCTCGGGTTTTTTTGCATAATTTGGAAAAAAATTATACAGATTAAATATTTAAACGTGTGGAAAAACTAACTTGTGAAAAAAAATCAAAAAAAATCAAAACCAAAAAAAATGATATTTTGTGTTTAAATTTGTGAATCCCATTTAAATAACACGTGTTTACAATTACCCCACACCTGAAAAATTTGATGGGTATTTGTGAATGCTGCAGAAAATTAATTTCTCAGCTTCAAACATCATAAAAATTGAATTTCATCACTTTTGAATGTCCGTAGAACTAAATTAATGCATCAGACACCAACTTTTTTACTTTTTCCTATTTTTTCTCGAATTTTGAAGATTACGTAGATTGTGTGAAAACCGAAATTTGATATCATGTTTTTTTCATCGCGAAATTTTTCATCACAGCTGTCACCAAGAACCCGAAGTTCTTTTTTATAGTAAGACCATGTTTACAATTACCCCAAATGACCTTACTTTTCATGTATTTCGGAAAATTTTACCAAAATTCTCGCAATTTTTCGATTTTTCTTCGCTCGAAGTTCATTTTTTTGATTTTCTGACATCACCAGTAGGTACACTTTGGTCACCAATATTTCAACTCCCATACGTTTCACTTTTCTTGATAAAATTTGGGCTACGCCTCTGATGTTTCACACTACTGTAAAATATGAATTGCGTGTGTAATGTCAATGCCTATGCCTATTTGCCTAATTATCGATCAAATGTAAGAATGTAAGTAGGTAGAGGTACGCCATACGTTTATGTGCCGACATCTATAGTTATCTATACTACATTACGTAATACTAGGCACATCTACATGGGTGCTAAAAAGGGAGCTACCCGAGGTCGGACACGCGGAATGAAAAAATTTTTTCACAGGCTTATAGAGCATCACCAGAAACTACCGCAGCCAAAAATTTAAGCCCCTAAAGTTAATGGGAGAGGGAGCTATGGGGTTTGAATTTCAAGAAATCGCCTAATACACCAAAAAATTACAAAAATCTAACTCGCGTTCTTATGGTGTTTAGGAGATGGATTTTATACCACGAACTACCCTCGGTATAGGCCATCTGAAGATAGGATAGTCGCCTATAGGTTCGCGTATATCGAGAGTAGTTCATGGTAAAAAAAATTACGCACTAAACGTCATGAGCTGGATCGTTATTACAATTTTTCTACATCGCGCATATATAAGGTATGAGTGAAAATCCCCCGCCCCCTCGACCCCGATGTTACACGCGAAGCTAGGCGACTATCCCATCTTCTGATGGCCTATACTGAGGATAGTTCGTGGTATAAAATCCATCTCCTAAACGCCATAAGATCGCGAGTGATTTAGATTTTTGTAATTTTTCGGTGTATTAGGCGATTTGTCGAAATTTAAACCCCCCATGCCCCCCCTTCACAATCATCTTTAGGGGCTGAAATTTTGGCTGTGGAAGTTTTTGATGGTGCTCTACAAGCCTTAGAAACATTTTTTTCATTACGTTCATTATACATTGAAAGTGGATCGACATACATAGTGATAGTATGTAGTATGTACTTATTAGTTATTAGCTACTTACTAGCTAGTGTAATAAATATACATAAATACACAAGGAAGACGTTAAGTAAAGGTCTGATAGCTTCCCAACTTCCTATATGGTAGCTAGAGCTATCAAGCTACCATAGCTACCAGCTAGAGGCTATAGTGTAGTAGTGTACATGTACATAACATACGCTATGTACTACATACTATACATACTACATACCTCACCTACATATTACAGCATAACGTAGAACGTACAATACAAATTGTACACAGTATACAGTAAACAGTACATAGTACATTGTACATCGTACATCGTACAAGTACATAGTACATCTACATAGCAGACGTTCGGCTCGCATAATATAATGTTAATAAAATTATTCGCACAACGAAACGATAGTGTCTGTTTATCCATACAAAAGGCAGCTTATTGTTTAGCCGAATATGAAAAGGACGATAACGACGACGACGACGACGACGAGGACAAGTATCGAGAGAAAGAGAGGACGAGATGATGATGAAAAACTAGGTACGCGGTACGAGTACGAGTACGAGTACGAGTACGAGATATACGAGACGAAGGGTTGGAAAAATAACGCAGCAAGGCGAAGCGCGAAGCTACAGGAAAGTGAAAAGCGGAGAGCGGACTAAAAGGACACGCGGTCGCGGTGGTGCAGTGGTGGTAGTGGTAGCTACAGCTAGTCATTGTCGTCGGTATTAACACTTATTACGGCAATAAATCTAGGTTATGAATAGATCCTGCTGAAAGCTGAACAAACAGCCAGTGGTTATCGCAAAAACACGATAGTACGAGAACGGAGAAAGGAGAACGGAGAACGGAGAACGAGTATACGCCATACGCCATACGCGTAGGTATAGTCATATACGCGAGCGAGACTACAAGTATAGGGGTTCTTAAATGTTCGTAATTAATTTGAAACTGTATCATTTTTCAAAAAACTTGCATCAGCGCCCCGCATTAAAATGGCTCGATTTTTATGAAAAAGCCTCACCCGCGCGCGGTGCGGCGCGGTGGCCCACGCCCACACTCTCGTCGCGTTTTACCAAAAAATATTTTTTTCTTTTTTATCTGTATTATATTATGAAGATTAAATTGCTTTTCGGTATCGTATACCAAAATTTAAAAGGAATTTCTTTTCTTTCCGCCGTCACCGTCACCGCGCGTCGCTTTTTATTTTTTCTAGTCCGTAGCCCGTTCTTACATAGTATGCAGATGCACTTATGTAGATACATATAGGTACCTACATTACATTTACATTACATACCTGCATATGTAGATGTATAACGTACGCATGGTACTACATAAGTACTAGGATACGCTAATATGTAGATGTACGTACACGTACTTACAGCAGCGCAGGATTTCATTATTTTGCGCCTTAGGCACAATTTTCTTGCGCCCTTTTTATGTGGACATCTCACTCCTCTCCCCCAACTCTTAGGCGACTCCTTAGTCTATCATCTGACCCGAAATTGAATCCAGTTCCAGGGTTATTTTGACCTCAAATCCAGATCCAGGTCCACAGAGTCGAGGGTGAATGGGGAGGAAGGATCAAGATGTTCCTCCACCTCCTTGAATTTTTGTCATTTTTCAAAAAGTATTAGGCTTCAAAAATCAAATTTCACATTTTTTAGGACTGTGCGCTAAGGATAGTCTACAGTCCAAGAGGCAAAAAGTGTTCATTGAGCGGGCATTTTCGCTGGACAAGAAAATCAGTTGGTTTATTGTAGGTATGGGTCCCGTAGTTCCAAAAACCCGAATTTTGGATTTTTGCCCCGGCACAATAGGGAGCTGAGGCCTGACAGCCCCCCTTTTTTCTCAATTTTTAAATTTGACTTTGGACAAAAAATTTTTTCACATTCTGGTAGCAGACACTCCCCTGACTCCGAATATATGTCACATCCCTTGGATCACGGGCACAATGGCGTGTTGGGCCCCCCAATGTGCGATTTTCTGCCAAATTCGAATTTTTGGCACAATAATGCCTCTGTAGGCGTTATGCGGTATGCTGGACAAAAAAAATCAAACGCAATGTATTCTTGGGTTCATTCCGCGTCCAATGAGCCAAAGTTTGAGGAAAACTGCGGGGGGGGGGCACAATAGGCCGTGGTGGAATTTCAAAGTTTTGAAAACGCGATTTATTTCTCCCCCTTTGTTAAAAAAATAAGTCATGAAAAAAATTTGAAACTTGGGTTGCGACATATCAAAACGGGTTAAAATTTCACGAGCAGAGCGAAATTATTGATGAAAATTAAATTTAAGCAATTTTAACCCATTTTGAGCCCCAAATTGGGTCAATTTTTGAGTATTTTCAAAGGATTGACATGTGACTTATGAAAGTGGGGTAGAATTTCGCCAGAAATTCAACAAAACCATCCAATTTTTTTTGAGCAACTTTTGAGAATTTTGAGCCTTAACCCTCTACTGCATGAATTTCCCATCAAAATTTTCCAAAAATTTTCAAATTTTGGGGAAATTTTTTTAGCTAGCTATTATAAATATTTACCAAAGTATACGAATGAATCATGAAATTTAATGTATTGGGATATTCATATGTAAAATGTTTAAAGTAAAGTTTTGGAAATATTTTGAATTTTTTCAAATTTTTTCAAATTTGGGCAATGCAGCAAAGGGTTAAATTGGATGAATTTTTGAGTATTTTCAAAGAATTGACATGGAACCTATGAAAGTGGGGTAGAATTTCGCTAGAAATTCAAAAATACCATCCAATTTTTTTTTGGGCATCTTTTGAGAATTTTAAGCCTGTAATGTAATCGATTTTTAGATAGACCTATCATGGATTAAAATTTCATAGAGAAACCAAAAAATCAAAATCGAATAATTTTCTGAATGAAATTAAACCCGCTTATTTTTTCAACTGAATATCATTGATTTGAATTTTCTATTTTCTTTTTTTATTAGTTGAGATTGTTCATTTTTTGGCATTCCAATGAAATATTTTGCGCTTGAAATTACTCAAACATGAAAGTAAAAGTTTTGAATTACATTTTAAAACCTTGGGCGAAATTCTATCCCTTTTTCGTAGGTCACATGTCATTTTTTTGAAATTAATCAAAAATTGACTCAATTTAAGGCTCAAAATTCTCAAAAGTTGCTCAAAAAATCGAATGGTTTTGTACTTTCATAGGTCACATGTCAATCCTTTGAAAATACTCAAAAATTGACCCAATTTGGGGCTCAAAATGGGTTAAAATTGCTCAAATTTAATTTTCATCAATAATTTCGCTCTGCTCGTGAAATTTTAACCCGTTTTGATATGTCGCAACCCAAGTTTCAAATTTTTTTCATGACTTATTTTTTTAACAAAGGGGGAGAAATAAATCGCGTTTTCAAAACTTTGAAATTCCACCACGGCCTATTGTGCCCCCCCCCCCGCAGTTTTCCTCAAACTTTGGCTCATTGGACGCGGAATGAACCCAAGAATACATTGCGTTTGATTTTTTTTGTCCAGCATACCGCATAACGCCTACAGAGGCATTATTGTGCCAAAAATTCGAATTTGGCAGAAAATCGCACATTGGGGGGCCCAACACGCCATTGTGCCCGTGATCCAAGGGATGCGACATATATTCGGAGTCAGGGGAGTGTCTGCTACCAGAATGTGAAAAAATTTTTTGTCCAAAGTCAAATTTAAAAATTGAGAAAAAAGGGGGGTTTTCAGGCCTCAGCTCCCTATTGTGCCGGGGCAAAAATCCAAAATTCGGGTTTTTGGAACTACGGGACCCATACCTACAATAAACCAACTGATTTTCTTGTCCAGCGAAAATGCACACTAATTTCAATTTCTAGAGCACTTTTTGCCTCTTGGACTGTAGACTAGGATATTTCCATTGATTTAATTTCGGTTCATCAAATTTGCAATCTTACTCAAAATTGTCAGTTTATCAGTTTAAAAAGATTGCTTGAATTTTTCAAATTCCAAAATTTTGAAGAATTTTATTCAAATTTGCTGAATTGTTGAAAGTGTGATTCCGGATGGGGGGGGGGGGAGAGATTTCTCGGTTCGCGACGACTCCGAAATTCATACTTATTGACAAATTCATCAGCAATTGAGAAAAAAATTAGAAAATTAAAGTTTTAATATTTTATAAAAAACATAAGAAAATTACTGCTCCTGCCCAAGCGAAGCGAGGGCGATAATTTTTACGAAAAACCATACTAGAAAAGCAAAATAACTACTTATTGAGCATATGTCGAGATATTTTCAACCTTTTGACGAACAATTGCCCCCTATGTTCTTTTCTTCGAATACACCCATAATTTATTGCCTTAGATACAATTTCTCTTAAGAGAACGCAAACCAAACGCTAGAAATTAGTAGGTATTTAAATTATTATAACATTATTATATAGGCCTTCGCGGCGAAGACAAATTTCTTTCAGCCTAAGCGGGCCTTCGCAGCCCTCCCTCCTCCCAAAAAAAACTCGGGTCCGGGAAGACCGTCCTCCCTCTGCAAAAGTCTCATCTAGGTAGGTATTCAGATAATACATGTAAGTAAATGTATAAGTAACAAATACAAATACACGAAGTTTTCTCTTAGTGACGTAATGTAAGTACATATATGTAGATGTACCTACTACATAGCTACCTAGTACCTAGCTACCTACTACATGTACTACCGCTTGGTTATTTGAACTACAGACACAAAAGCGAAAAAATCTCATCCCCCTCAGGTGTAAGTATGTATGGTATCTACTTAAGTACTTACAAATACATTAATAAAAATTATCAAAAAATGGATTTTTCCGCCTTCATGTGTATGTCTGGAGTTCAATTAATCGCTCTGTTTATACCCTCCACCACCTTCCCACCTTCTACCTTGATGGCGGATAAGTAAGGTAATGGTATTTCTATTTTCTACTCTCTTTTCCCGTTTCAATTTTCAAATCAAAAATACCATGCCATCGCTATTCGCTAACAACATATTACAGTATACATAGACATACCTACTGTATGCAATGTAGGTAGAGGTACGTAAAAAAACGAGCATGTGTAATGCAGGTGGCATGAATCATACTTCAAAGTAGAATAACTGAGTCAGCTTAAGACAACTTATCGATGTGATACGCATCATTGGAGGAAAACAACGTTAACGCTATATTAAAATATTATACACGCAGAAATTAATGTTTCTGCTGCGCGTATGTATTCGTATACCTATTACAGTTCTTTGCTTTTAAAAAAGTTTTTCCTGCAAGGAAAACATCGAAAGCATACAAGATTTCCTGGTCAAAGTTATTTTCATCATAAGTTGATCAACTTTGTAGAATGTCAAGTCGTCAAGTGGCGCGGTTAGTCAAGTACGACGCGACGTAGGTTTTAAGCTTCTTTTTTTTCCTTTTAATGGGTTCGGACTACATGGTCCGTTAGCCCAGCTTTATATGAACGCAGCATCAATTAACTGATGTACAAATCAGAAACGAATCAAATTGTCAGTGATGACACTGATGACTGATGACTGATGACAGATGACTAATGACTGATGACTGTGACCATCTGTAGAAAATCGCCTATTGACTGGTATAATTCATCACTTGGATAGCTAAGAAGGGACAAGGCAGAGAAAGGAGACGGAATGCCTATAGCTAATATCTAGGTACCTATTCTTTTTACGTGGTACATGGCCAGAGCGCCAGAGGCAAGAGGTTAGGGTGGCTACATGAGCATTCTTAAGCACATACTGTTTATTGGTATCTACTATCTAGTGCCTAGCTGTAGCTACCTACTTCGGTTGGGTACTGTACCTACACCTAGTGCCTAAACCTACTACATACAAGAAGAAAAATATAGGTATGTCTATGTATGTATCTATAATTCTGATGCATGATACAATATGTAGTTCGGTAGGCTAGCTAGTTGTAAGTTGGTAGTGTTGGTACCCGAGGTCATTGAACAGATGTAGGTAGGTAAATATGTACAATTGTACATGTATGTACGTGTATGTACTATGTAGATACCTATTGCAGATGTAGGTACCACGCATATACAAATTTAATACGTACTACATCTACATACATCACATCTACATTCTACGTACATAGCTACATACATATGTATATTGTACCTACATGTATGTAATTTATGTAGGTAATTCAGATATCGTTTGATTGATAGGTTATATACTCATTACTCGTATGTAGTTCATTTACGTTCCTAAAGATAGGTGTATGTATATGTAAGTATAAGTACAAGTACCTAGACCTACCGACATCGACATTACGTACGTACTACGTAGTACACGTACATAACATACCTACTGTACTACATATATCACATGGATATAATTGTAGTTCTTTTCAGGTAAATCAATCAAGGCTTAATCGATGAAAATAGGTTATCAAGTTGAAAAATTACTCGCGTTTCTTATCTCAAACTGATGTATAAATGGTAAGTATGCATAATTAAGCAAGTATAGGTAGATATTTACACATATCAACAATCTAAAGTAGGTACATATTTCGAAATTTGAGCAAAAATTTAATAAAATACTCGAATAGGTATACCTAGACCTCTGATATGCCTAACCTAAACCCTCATCTATGCAATTCACATACCTATTTAACATAAAACACTGAAGAAATTTCAATACAAATTTCAAATTCATATGTACCTACAGTTACACCTAGGTATCTTCGGATGAAATCCAGATCTGGAATGAATTTCGTATGCGTAGGTGGAAGTATATACGTGTAAGGACATTTTTCTATAGAAAATTTAGTGGAAAAGTATGTAGGTACCTAGCTACCTACCTTTCGTTCTAGAATCATTTAAAATCATCGATCCACCGTCGGAATTACACCACACGAGGAAACAAGTAAAATTCATTGAAAAATGGTAAAATAGGTATATATATTGTACATCAACTGAAATTCCAGTGATTCCCTTGAGCCGGACTGAACCGTGGTGAGGGGGAAGGAGACATGCCTGCCTCCTCCCAATAATAGAAAAATCGAGTCGAGTCGAAAAGTTTCAGAAAATTTTTATTTGAAATCGGAAAAATTAGGAAAAATCCTGCTTTGAGTCGAGAAACTCGAAAAAATTCAATTTCAGTCGAAATATTTCGATATTTTGCACCTCAAATAAATTCAACTACAGTACGTCCTCGCGATGCTTTCTGATAAATCGATGAAAACTCGTTGAAAATCAATAAAAAAATATTACCTACGTACCGATTATTCAACATCGCCGAGTTTTCCTGCGTTGCGTTGCAATTCCGATCGTTTATTGAAGATTTTTTATCGATTCAGAATGAGTAAGTTTGGCTATATGTATTTTAGTTTTCAAATAAAAATGACGCCAACTCCAAATTATTTATTGTCATGTACGCAAAGGTACCTATTCAGGATGTCCACTATATTTCAGAAATGACTTTCCCCGACTTTTCCAGGTTTTTCAGACTAATTTTTCGAATTTTCCCAGGCCTTTTAAAGATGATATTCGTAAACAAAGGGAGGGAGGGGTGATTTTTCACGTGATGTACTTACATCCCGAAATTTTTCAAAAGAATGATATAAAATGCATGGTGCCTAACGATTTTTTTTTCAAAAATCGCTAGATCCTTATTACGAAATCTTTAGATGCCCTTCTACGGGCCAAACAAAAAGATTCAAATTCAATTCTGAAAATTTTTAAACTCACCTAACTCCCCCTCACCCACAAAAATTTGAAAATTTGAACTCATTGCCTACAGAAAAAATTTCAAATAAAAAGGAAAAACAAAGTATTCAAACGCAAATTAAGTTTTGAAAAATTGAACAAATTATGCCAGGGTGTCTACCAAATCAAGCGAATGAAAATTCGGACTTTTCTGGGCTGAAAATTCCAAAATTTCTCTACCCCCCCTCCCCCCGAAAAACACATGCCTCAAATGAGCGAAGCGAGGGCGAAAATTTTTGCGGAAAAATATCTTTAAGAGAAAAAAATTCACCACTTTTCCTTCATTCATGTTTTCCAGAAAGCATTTTTTCACGTAAATTCTTGATTTGGATAGACAAAAATCAATCAAAAATCGCTGGTTTTAGGTAGTAAGCGAAGTACAGGGTATAGCAGGTTATAGGTTTAGGTACATACATAGCAATTTGCGCGATGCGATGTACCTAATCAGAAGCGGAAATTTGGACGATTCGTAGGTATAGGTAGGTATGTTTGAGAAATCGACGAAAAAACAAACCAAACGATAATAACCGAGGAAAATACTTATATATAATATCCAGATCCACCAATTCAGCGTATCGTCGCTTCGTTTCGAGTCGAGTTTTAGATTTTAGCAAGGCAAGTTGAAGGAAAGAGGAATAAGATTGCAGCAGCACAGCAACGGTATCGTCGTATCGCGTGAAAAACTTATTTACAGAATTATTTTAGCAGATCCGAGTTGAAAAACGTTTTGGGATTTTATTGTGACACGAAGAATCACGTTTTTCCTTCTTGTTTATGGACGACTGTATTTCGCTATACTTGTAAAGCATCCGCGAAATTGTTAAACTTTTCTTCGCTATCCCACTTGATCCTCTATTTGATTTATTCCATTTTTTCGCTCTCGCAGTTTCTTCCATCCTTCTCGTCTTGCCGTTATTCTCTCAACTCTCTTGTTAGTTGTTACACCAATACTACGTATAGGTACTTGGGTATGGTTAGGGTGGTGGTTTTCTTTTTCCATCTCGCAGGGTGCGTGCGAATAGTATTCGAGTATACGCACTTATTTTTATCGTAGATACGCGTACATAGAGTGTGTGTGTGTGCGCGCGCGCGCGTGTTTTTTTTCACGCGCACCGCCTACGTCTCGCTATCTCTGTCACGCTCTCCGGTTCGTTCTCTAATAAAAAGCGCGAATAACTTCGAATCTGGGATCAGGTGCAATACAAAGATCTAAATCCTTTGGTAAGTGAACAAGAGTTTACAGACGGGACCCGAGCCATCATCAACAGACAACTCACACGAGCTTTAGCCCACTTCGAGCAGCTTTAACCTCGTAATCCTTCGGATTTATTTGCGAGGGTGATAACTAAAAGCCCCCGACGACGGAATAGGAAAACGCAATTTATTCTGTAAACGTTATTGGCTATTTTTATCTGTAGGTGGCGCTGTTAGACTTAAATAAACAAGATTTTATCGTGTTAAAACTTGTAACAGACAGATGTGTTTTCGAGTATAGCGCATTCATATTTTATTTCTATCTTTTTCACGATTTTTTTCCCCATTTTCATTTCGTTTTTGTCCCTTTTTCGTTTTCTTTTCTCTTTCTTTCCTTCATTTTTTTTCGTCTTCGTTTCCATCTTCCGTTATTGTGTGGGTACTTTCGTAAATTCGAACAATCTTCGTCTTATTACCTACGTATAGGTACATGTGTACGTCTACGTACTACGTACATATGTATTATGTAGGTAGAGGTACGGTACATGTAGAAACGTATCGTAGGTAGCTCTAGCTAGGTAGTATGTAGGTACCTAACCTACTACCTATGTATTTAGCTATTGTTAACACTTCCGTTTTCTTTTTCGTACCTTCACGATCTGTTTCGGATATAAGACGAAAAAGAAAAAGCAAACGAGGAAAGAGTATTTTCTTCTTCTAATTTGTAGCATTTTGATAAGGACTGCGCGAAATTTATAGTTTTTTCCACAGAGTGGCGAGATTTTCGGCTTTTATTTTCTTCACAGTCGGAAATTAGGTTTTATCAAAATTTCTTTTCTTGGCCCTTCTCAAATTCTTTCTTTTTTTTCTTTCTTTCTTTCTCGTTCGTTTTTTTTTTAATTTTATAGAAAAACATCCCAGCATTGAATATCCTACATCTTGTAAATTGTTTCTCGCGTTTAAAAAATGTGAAAATATAAGCGATACGTTTCCTAACTCCAACTACCACACATGAAACTACGTAATTGAGAAAGTATTAGGTACGTATAATGCAACTGAATCATAGGGGGTATTTTATCAACGTTAACCCTGCAAAATGCATTAAAAAACTGGGATAACAAACACGTATAATAGTATCTACATACTTAGATACTTATTGCTGCGGTTAGAGCAGGTGAGTACATAGAAGAAATGTGGGTCAATGTCAAAAAATTGCCTCGATTGACGGCAGGCAATCATGTATCATGCCCGGATTGAAACCGTGAAATGCCGGAAAACGACGAACTAAATTTTTCTCACCTTATCTAATTAACAAGTAGTTTCCTGCAACGAAATAGTGTACAATGTAGATGTACATAGACATACATAATTTTAATGTAGAAGTACCTCCAATCTGTTCAGGTACCAACGCGACGCGACGCGATGTACTTGCTCACGGTTAGTAAATTTTATAAAAGTATGCTTCGTAATATGAACATGTACCTATATAAGCATAAGCGCACCCAGAAATTATTTAAGGGAGGGGCTGAGAATTCGAGAATAAATAGGGGAGGTGGGAGGCCAAATTTCAATGAAAAAATTGAGTAAACTGCTATTTCAGTGGCGCTGGCGTAGATAGAGTATTTTCAGTAGGTACGCTGATAATAAGTAGATACATACATAAACAGGGTTGAGCAAAGAAAAATTGGAAAATTGCGGAATTTTTTGGAACAAATAAACAATCAATTGATCTTTCAGTAAAAATTATTAATTTTTTCTGACAAATTAGGAATTAATTGAGAAATCAATGATTTTTGACTGAAAGATCAGTGAAAAATCAATAATTTTCAATGAAAATAATTTCACTGATTCTCAAAGGTAGAATTCCATCAAAGACTAATAATAAAGCGAGGGCGAATTTTTTTTGAAAAATCATGCTTGGAGAGCAAAAAAATGAACTTTTTTCACATTTTTGTAATAAAAAATCTCCTTTCCAAGCTTGGGAATGGGGGAAGGGGGCACTCGAGCCCCCTGAGCGCCCCTCTTTTAGTATTAGATGCATTGCGCAGCTAGGAAGATGAAATCACTTTTTTGAGTAGGTAACGTATTTTTTGTTATCGAGAAAAATATTGAACCGGATTACGATATCGATATCGGCAAACTGCAATAGGTAAGTATGATTTTTCATGCACTAGAAGGATAATACACCGATGATGACTTACCCTTATACTTCATATTGTATAGTCATCTTGTCTCATTGAATAATTCTTATGATTATGGTTTTGAACAATCGAAAAGGTACATCATAATCATATGTATGTATTTCAACAGTCTAGGTACTCACCTAAAACAAAAAAAAACAAAATCAATGTCGATTAAATAATGATTAGTCGATTTAAAAAATATAAAGGTTTTTAATTCAGCTATTTACGCGTATTTGTATTACGGCATAAATGGTACTAGGATACCTTGCACCCCCCCCCCCCCCACCCCGAATCTCGAGGACATGTTTTTTTTTTTAAAGGGGACATCCTAAGGAACATTTTAATCATGGCTGCTCAAAAAGAAGTTGGCTGTAGATACAAAATGGCGGCCATTTCGATTGACAGGTCGGTCCAAATTTCATATTTCGCTCTGTAACTCGAAAACTAATGGACTTACGATAAAATTTATGATAACAAAAATATTCTACATAAAATTTCCAACATTTTTGCTCACTACGTCAACGCGTGAAATCGTAGCGTTCGCGAGATACACTCGCGTGAAGTTGCGCATAGTCGAATAATATTGCCTCTCTTGAGGTTTACACGTATACTGGATCATTCTATGTATCACAATTCAGCGAGGCTTTGACGCTTCAAAGTACCAATTTTGCTTTAAAAAATTATAGACTTTGATCATATACAATTTACAGAACTACCTAATGAGGGGGGGGGGGGATTCATTTTCGCGATTTCGCGTGAATTTGCCTATCCAACTTTGGAATCTTAATCTCAATACTAGAATTATTACTTAAAATCCAATTATTTGCGCGGTTAGAAAATACGTATATCCAAAGTGAATTTTTTTCAAAACAGGAATTTGAGCTTTTTCATACAAAGCACAATTTTCAAATTTTTCAAAAAGCTAACAAAACCTCATTGAAATAAGCTAATGGTTGAAGTCCAATTATCAATGATTTGCATTTTGGAATCCCTGAACCCTAGGCACTAGAGAGTTTTACGGTTAGTGCCGCCACACATTCCGTGTTTTGGCTTAAGTTCAAAAGAATTGAATATTTTTTGTAGCATACCATTCGTCACTTTTTTGAACCGCTGGGTTTGAAAATTACCTTGGTGTATAAATTAGTCCCTTTTGTTCTCCTCCCTCACCCTTGGGACTCAAATTTGAACCAGAAAATGAAAAAAATAAACAAAATATTGAGTGTTGTGTCGTTCGTTATGTATCCGATATGGTGCCAAGTTCAGAAACGAGTTATTTGCTTTTTTCGACTGTCAGCCAACTTCTACCCTCTCCCAAAAATATTAGATTTGGCCCACTTATCTCCTCAACAGAGGCCCAAATTTGACTTAAAAACGATAAAATGCTAAATACTGGATAGCGTTTTGTTTGTTACGTTTATGGTGCTGAATCTCGAAATCGAATCATTTTATTGTTTTAAACCCCATGCCACGTACTTGTTAAACGATCTAAAAAAACAATATGTGACCTTCCAGGAAGAAACCGACCTTCGGTCCGAAAAAAAATTAAAAAAAAAAGTTTCTCAATCAATCCAAAACAAATGATAATC